>JAJOOR010042463.1:0-10367 GCA_036250505.1 Solanum acaule
ATCTATTGCCTTCAAGGCCATGATCTCAACATGCATAGATAGACAAGAAGTAAACACCGCCACCATAAGTGGGTCAAACCACACAATATCAATTCCCACACTATAGACTATAAGTTAGGTCAACTTACCATTTCTCCAAGCCATGATCACCATGGATCAATCCTCAACAATTCATACTCAATTGGCATAGGTAGCAATAAGAATCAACAATGGAATTCAATAACATAAACATAATCTAAGAACATTTCCATAAACAAAGGGATCAACCCATAACTTTCCCCATAAGTCCATAATTCTCAACTCATCAATATACCAACAATTCAACATGAATAAGTATAGATAATCATAGGAAACATCAATACAATCTAATCTAAACACAATTTCACCAATAGAAATCATATTCACAAAGACCCATAACATAGGCCAATTTTGAGAATTTGGGGATCATGGGTTCTTCAAGAATTCGTTTGAAAATTATCTTAAAAACATTAATTCCACATAAATTCATAAATAGAATGATTTATAAAATCGTTTGACAAAGAACCCATAGTTAGATTGAAAATTGGGAATTTTGGTCTCTGAATCACTTTTGAAAATATTTGATAGAACTCCTTGAATGAGAGATTATTCAAAAATCAAGAGTTACCATACCTTAATTATTGAAGACCCATGAAATTGAAGAAGAAATCAGTTGAAAACCCATCTACTAGCTTGAGCTTCATCAAGGTCTTCAATGGAGTTTTTGAGAGAATCTATTTTGAGAGGCAAGGGTCAATTTGAAGAATGGGGTCTAATTCTAGGTTTTGGAGTTTTAACCAACTTAAAATACCCTAAAATAGGTACAATAACCATTTATAATAATTCCCCAAAGTACCCAAACTACCCTTCACTTAGTTGGACCTTTTAAACAAGTCAAACTTGAGTTTTATTTTCGCAGATTTCATTGGGAAACAAGTTCGCGATGCGAATGTGTTCCCACATGTTTCATAAATTAAATTCCAAGACAGTAGAGTCTGCGACATGTCCCCGACGCGGACCAAACATTTGGCCTTTGGTGGAGCTAGTCCGCGACGCAGACATCCTCCCTCCAAGTACAACTTCAAGCTGCCTTGGCAGCTTGCTTGGCCAAGGTTAGGGTCCTCCTCAGGGTCCCTTAGGGTGGCCCCGGGGCATCGTACTTGAACTTTTGACCCTAAAAATATTTATTAAGACACTAGGGTCAACTCCACTGAATTTAGACTCCAAACAACACATAAAAACATGAACAACATACTAGAACACACCAACATGTAAAAGACTAGTTTCCGAACGTCTTGGTCGTCCCTTGACATTTGACTTCCAAACTCCTTAAAACCGACTAAGAAGGCTATTCTTCATTATTTTGACAAGTTATTAATGCATAAAACCTATGTGAGGCTCTACTTTATCCTACTTTATTTTGAGGGGTGTTACAGGATTGAACGATAGGATCAAGTCGGCGGAAAAAGGGAGCAGTCGGCACATGACCTAGAGCACGATGATGCCGAAGGATGGTGCAAGACAGCGACAAACTACACAAAAGGGTGAATCGCCGAGTTGATCGGCGATTCCGACTAATGTCGCCGAGTGATCCGTCACAACACAAATATTTCTAAACTATAAATACTCATTGAGAGTTATAACCTAGAATCAGATTTTAGAAGGAGACTTTAGTATCTATTTTTATTTTTATCTCAAGTTTGTAAGTGTTTGAAGACTTGAAGGAGAAAAGGGTTTCACCTCTTTCAATTTGGAAGTGGGTCTCTTGGATTCTTCCTTCTTTACTCAAATCAAGACTTATTTCTCTATACCCATTTGATTTCATAATCATTGAAGGTATAAATTTATATTTCTTCATGTGTGGCTAAAACCCCCTTTTTCTTGGGGTGTGATTTAGCAATTATGTGTTCATATTATTGTTAGGTCTTGCTTGTTGATAGGTTAGATGTATTTTAATGGTGATTTCACCTAGTGGTTGTGGTTTAATTTAATGGGTTTGTAGTTGCAAATACAAAACAACCCATGTGTTTTCGGCTTGCCTGAGAGGGAGGTCACGAAACAAAGACCACTAGACTGATGGCCTAAGGAGTGGGTCGACATGAGGTTCTGACCGAAAGGGTGAGCCCTAGTCCCATATCCTAATACTCAGCACGAGAGAGTGAATGGGTAAGGCATAGGCTGAACTTGAGTTTGCTTGAGGACAAGCAAAAGTTTAAGTTCGAGGTGTTGATGAGTCCACAAATTGGACTCATTTAGGGCTATATTTTATTAGAAATTGTGTCCTCAAATGCTTATATTATCTCGATATATGATGAAAACCTTTAAGTTTCAGGTACTTGAAGTTTGAAGGAATGTGTGGATACTACTTCACAAAAAGGAACAAAAAGGCTGAAAAGAACGAGAAAATGAAGGTCCAAGGATCGCCGAGCTCACTTGACGAATCACCAAAGGGTATCACTTCGCCTTTTGTTCCAGTGTGCTGAGTCATGAGGGAAAGGATCAATTCGGTGGAAAAAGGGAGCAGTCGGAGCATCACCGAGAAGGTTCGTGAAGCAATATTATGTTGCCCAATGACCCAGAGCACGACGATGCCAAAGGATGGTGCAAGACAGCGATGAACTACACCAAAGGGTGAATCGCCGAGTTGATCGACGATTTCACCTAATGTCGCCAAGTGATCCACCGCAGCACAGATTTTTGAAAACTATAAATACTCGTTGAGAGTTATAGCCTAGTATCATATTTTAGAAGGAGTCTTTAGTATCAATTTTTTTTTATGTCAAGTTTGTATGGGTTTGAAGACTTGAAGGAGAAAAGGGTTTCACCTCTTTCAATTTGGAAGTGGGTCTCTTGGATTCTTTCTTCTTTGCTCAAATCAAGACTTATTTCTCTATACCCATTGATTTCAACATCATTGAAGGTATAAATTTTTATTTCTTGATGTGTAGCTAAAAACCCCCATTCTTGGGGTGTGATTTAGCAAATATGTGTTTATATTATTGTTGGGTCTTGCTTGCTGATAGGTTAGATACATTTTAATGGTGATTTCATCTAGTGGTTGTAGTTTAATTTAATTGGTTTGTAGTTGTAAATACAAAACCACCCATGTGTTTTTGGCTTGCCCGAGAGGGAGCTCGCGAAACCAAGACCACTAGACTGATGGCCTAAGGAGTGGGTTGACATAAGGTTCAGCCTGAGAGGGTGAGCCCTAGTCCCATATCCTAACACTCAGCTCGAGAGAGTTAGTGGGGTGAGGCGTAGACTAGTCTTCATGCGGCAAATGGGTGTCCGAGAGGAATGCATTTGAAACGGGGTAATTTGCCTGAGAGGGAACTTGCAAATTTCCTATCGAAAGCATGTATCCAACTATTTATCTCAACTTGTATTGCATTCAAACCCCAAGAACTTTTCCCCATACTTGATTTCTTGTTATTTTAGTTGTTTTTACTTACTAGTGACAAATCCCAAATTGTTATTTGACACTTTTGTGTCCCCCCTTTGATTTACAATGCTTTAAATTGTTAATGTCTTTAGTTACGACTAGTTAGAACTAAATTTTATTTTTCTATTAATTCTCAAGACTACTCCATTGGGACACGACCCCAACCCTTGGTTGGGTTACTATACTATCACAAGATCATAAATTGTGTCGTTGATTACATGAATAGAGAAATTCTAAACATCAAAATGGCACCGCTGCCGGGGAGTGGTGTTACATGAGAATTCTTAGATTAGTAGAATTTTGGTTCTTCTTAGTTGTAGTTTACTAACCTTATTTTTAGTTTTGTTTACTTTAAATTTGTTGGTGTAGATAGGTTCCCCAAAGATGGACGTTCGGAATTTGGGCAACTCGGCTGAGTCGAACCAAGAAGTCAAGAGAGACTTCGAGTTAACCGCACTGTAACTCAGATGAATGAGTTGGCCACCAGAATAACAGAGGTGGAAAACCAGTGCAAGAGTCCTGGGAGATACATACCTCCTCACGAGAAGAAGCAGTCGAGAGACAGGGAGAACAATCGTGTCGAGGAGACACTCCAAATCATTCTTCAAAAAGTCACCGAACATGATTGACTGTTGGAAGAGATGACGAAGAGTATTACAGTATTGAATCAAAAGGTTTGCTTTTATTCTAGATCGATCCAACTAATCAGGACACTCCTGAATTATGCGGTGCCTCCTCTTCATTCAAACGAACTATTGGGGTTACCTAGTGACACTAGGGCCAACCCAACCAATGGGGAGTGAGTAAGGATTCGCATCAAGCCACAATGTTAAATAAGGTGCTTCTTGGCAGGAAACCCATGGTTTTAAATGCTTACATTTGCTTTTACAAATAATGGTGTGTTAGTGGTGCAGATTTGAATGAGGAAAAGTGATGAAAAATGTAGATTGGCTAGAAAATGGTCAGTCGGCGGACTGCTGAACAGGTCGGCGATCTCAACTTAGACCGCCATCTTGCTCCCAAGAATTTGACAAGTCTGTAACAATCGGCGGGACAAGGGACCACTCGGCGATCGCAATTAACTTCGTCGAACTAGAGCGAACTGAACGGTTTATAATGGCCAAAGCTCCAAAAATTTAAAATCTCTCACTTTCCCTCATTCACAAATCTCCTAACTTCGCACTAAGGTAGCATTTTCTTTAATGTAGCATTACTCTAGCTTTTTAGTTTGGGACTTGTGCTCGAAACTGGAATACTCTTCCACCTAGCTTTTCAAATCGAATTTAATTAACATTGAAGGTTGGTTTCCTTTTCCCATATTTACATTTGAAAGTTTTTGTACTCATTTGGGATAATTGTCTGTTAGTGATGTGTGTTGGGCCTCTCTGATAAGATTAGAATGATTATATGCGTACTTTAACTACAAAAACTTGCCTGTGTTGATTGATTGTCGAATGTTCGTAATCTATGTGCTTTAAAATGAGTTGGGTTGTCATCGCATGTTGTTCTAATTGATTGGGTAAAGTCTGAGTAGCCCTTGTTTGTGCTGAATGCCGAACATTTGCTCAATGATAGAGAGGGTGACACCGCTCTTAAGAGCAAACATCGTCATATGTCCAAATGCGGCAAGTCTGGGGAAAATTTGAGTGTTTAGGGGTGATGGGTAGTATGTGTCTCATTTGAATTCCATTATTGCATGCTTTGATTTTGCTTTCGGGGTTTGCGCGATTGAATTCAAGAAGATGGATTGAAAATGGGCATGTTGAACCATTTGGCGAGCTAGGTCGAGCTCGTTGATTCGTTTGGCGGTTCTCCCAATGTCTCCATCTCGCCTTTAATATCAGGTTGAGTTACATGAGACTGTAACTTTCGGTGAGAAGCCATGGGTCGCTGAACGCACTCGCCGAAAGTAATATTGATCACCTTTCGTAAGCTACCTTTGAGACCCTTTCGGCGGACAAACCCTTACTCGCCAAAAGGACTTTCCTATCGCCAACTTGCTTTAATTACTTAGCCAACCTCATCGGCGAACCAGATTTAGCTCGCCAAAGTGGTTCGGCGAATCGCCGATGGGACCGACAAGTTTTTCTGCAACAAGATTTGTTGTACTAAAGCGTGATTGCGTTTTCTTAACTTCCCTCCAACTTTTGCAGATATGGTTCGCACCAACTAAACTGAGCAACCATAGAAAAAGACTAAAGGCATTACAATCAATGAAGGAGGATCAAATCATCCAAAGAGAAGAAGGATATGAACATTGCCTCCCGGTACTGGTTTGGCTTCATCAGCAGCACTATCATGCCATCCCAGAACGAGTCCATTGTGCATCATCCTAAGGCAGCTTGCCTTGGTTCTATCATGGCTAGGAGGCTGATCGACTTGGGACTGCTAGTTTCACAAGAGATGGCTATGAGAGCCAACCAGACACAGACGTCTCTACCTTTTCCTGTCCTGATCACTGAGTTATATTGGTGTGCCGGAGTACCCTGGGATCCTGCAAGCAATATAGAGGTCACCGCATCTTCCTCCACTGATATCCAGCATATAGAGGCAGAGTTCACATGAGAGGAGGCTGATGAGAGGAGAGCAGCTCCAGAAGATACTTCTCCAGAGGTCGATGTTGACTCATTACAAATAGAAGAACCTTCGCCTACTTCAGCCTCTGAGTCTTCAGGTATACCTACCCTTCTTCTCACACCCTAGGTGCCTCCTCTTCCTCTTAGCCTACCAGGGTCACTCATGCCATGATCTTGAAGATGGGGCTAACTATCCTATTCAGCGGATGTGAGGGCGACACGATTGGAGAGATCCATCCCAGGGATGATTTACAGTGCCATCTTAACTGCATTGACCACTCTTAGGACCACGATTGATGATCTGACTATCAGAGTCACTGCTTGTGAGAACATACATGGAGAGACACCCGAGGTTTCAGCATTAAAAGCTGAAATAGCAGAGTTGAAGAAGGATGTAGCATTGCTATTCCGTCTGAGGCTACTCCGGGCACTGATGCCCATGCACAGACTGCTACACCAGCGACTGAGACTTCGATAGGGAGAGAGACTGCATGGACAGAACCCTTCTTTACCTCCCTCTTTGTCTTATTAGACTTTTACTTTTGAACACTCTTATTTGCATTTGAGGACAAATACTTTTAATTTGTGGCGGGGTGAGGCCCACCTTGTTTGTTTGTTTTGGATATTCGTGTTTTGTGTATATTTGGGTTGTTATATTTTTAATTGTGTTATATATTGCCTTTCGTGGATGTTTGAGCTCATGGCTCCTCTTTCTCTTAATTTTGACCTTTCCGGAAAAAAATTGTTTTTTGAAAATTTTTGCCACCGTTTGTGGTGAAATTGGTTGTTCTCTCACAAAATTTAGGTCTCGGTTCGGATTAATACTAATGACTTGAATAGTGCTCTCAATTGAACAAACATAAATGTGCGGCTATGACGAGACCAAATGAAATTGCATAGACAATATGTGAACTTTTTGCATCTTGTTGTGATTAGCATTTTATCGAATTGATTTTATTGTAATAACCGTTACACACTGGTGGAAGTGTGTAGTCTTGTTTAACTTAAGTATCGATGCCTTATGTGATTAGCTTACTTTGAACTATGCATGAATAAACCTAGAATTTGCTCCGTTAGTCTGATTGATTTAGAAAGGTGTACTCTTGAGATGATCTTAGACAACTTTAAAGAGTGTGAGCCAAATTTGACATATACCTCTTTTGTGGCCTACCCGCGAGCGTGTGAAACTCTTTTGAACACCCTTTGAGCCGTACCTTTCTTTGGAAGAAACTGGATGAACCTTAGACCTTATTTGACTCACTACCTATAATCCTCTTGATTTAAGGTTTAGTGAATAGCCAACTTAGGCCAAAAGCCTAAATTAGGGGTGTGGTGAAAAGGAAAAGGAGAAGTCAAGAAGTACAACAAAAACTCTCTGTAACCCATGGTATTGCAAACCAAAATGGAAACACTTCTAAGAAAAGAAGTGTATATATATATATATAAATTTTGAATAAAGGTGCAAAAGTTGGGTTTCCAAGCAATACATTGAAAGTGAATGAAAGGATGACTCACTACAAGAAAAACACCCTCTAAGGAAGGGAAATCTGGTCCCAAAAAGTCTAAATCTAGTCCCAAATAGTCTATTGCGACGGGAAAAGGCTGGTCGCCCCCCGTCCTAATAGACCTCTTCGCTAAAGGTCAACTACGATGGGATCCTTTAGTTGGTCCTTAAATGTTTTTAGAGACGGAATCATGGCTAGTCGCAAAAATACTTTTAGAGACCATGTATCTCGTCCCAAATAGTTGATTTTCTTCTTTAAAAACTAGTAATTTTTTGGTCGTTAAATCCCTTTAAGGAAGAGAAACTACCTCATTGTGGAGCACCTTTTTGCGACTAGTGGCTACCTCATCCTAGATTAACCTTTAGGGATGAGAAGTTGTCTCATCTTAAAAGAACTTTTAGGGACAGAGCAATATTTTTGGTCTCTAGTTGTCTACCAATGTTTCTTAAGCTTTGTATCACGAAATTATAAATTTTATCAATAAACATAAGATTGCTACAAAAAATCTCCAAACAAAAGGCTGATATAAATATAAAAATTAGCTATCATCCCATGATGTTAGTTTCAATATTTTCTTAACAAAAACTCTTAGCTAATTAACATCTCAAGCTACACTATAATATCAAGTTTTGCATAACTCCATAGCAAAATAATAATGATCTTTTGCATCTTCTATACATGCATCTTGACATGTAACTTCAATCTTCAAAATTTGTAAGTACAAAATTTAAAAAAGACCATAAGTAACTATTGGTATATATGTAGGGAGTAAGATGTAAATTTTACACTAAGTTAGTTAAATTGCTTATCGCAAAAAAACTCTAAAATTCAGCGAGGATTATCTAGAAACGTCAACAAGCTTCACGAATATAAGAAGATTAATAAGGAAAGCTTTGATATGCATTAGGAAAGAATTCATATCTACATCAAAACACAGAAATTCGAGGACAACATATAGTACAGATGGAGAAATTCCCCATCAACAATGTGTGTTATGGATACTTTACAGACTCGATCAGGAACATCTCTTTATATAGAGTGCAGATGGATAGCTGAGGTCGAAGGAGTAATGGGTAAATCATGTAGAATTCAATTTCCACCCAAATATGTAGAGGAGAGTATGCATTGTATCAAGAGAAGACAATAGATGCAATTCTGAAAGGAACCAGTAGCAGCATGATAGAGGTCTGATGTTGGATAATCTTCATAGAAGGGTATTCAACTCACTAGATGCTCTTAGATTATAAAAGTACGTAAAAAAGAGTTCAAGTGTTTTCTGTCAGAACTTCAAGTCTAAAACATCCTATCAGAACTTGAAGTATAAAATTTCAAAGCTAATCTAAATTTGTTCGTGACTAAAATTATTATGGTTTCCTCATAGTCGTGGAGTTTCCTATCAGAACTTCAATTGTCCAGTTAGTAGAGTATCACAAGTGTAAATCGTCTATAATTTTCAAGTTTATATGTTTTGATGTAGTAGGTTGGGAGATAAAAACATATTGCATTCGATAGTGTATCACAAGTCTAAATGGTCTACAGATTGAATTCACAGTGATTTCATTAAATCTTAGAGAACTATCGATTGCATTCACAATGACTTCATTAAATCCTAGAGAACTATTGATTACATTCACAATGACTTTTATATCCTAAAATTTCCATGTTAAAGAGAACTATTATGTATAACTAGGAATTGAGTCAGTTCTCGTTGAATTATTCCATCTGGAAAGAACCATGATTGATGAAACAGTGGTGGACTGTATGTGAAATATTATGATAATCAATAATGAGATATCACATAGTTGTTATCGACAATGGACTAGAAAATTGGAAAGATGAAATGAGATATGCTTCAATGAGATACCACACTCTAGGGAGTTTTTATCGACAATGAACTGTAAAATGAGGGCCTAAAATGAGATATGTTGGCAAAAGTCATAGAAATGTAAGCCACCATGTAGAAATTCAACTATAAGACGATTTTTTAAAAAATTGACCTTACACATCTCCACTACTACTAGGACGAGTGCAGTAGAGTACTTCTAAAACAGATGTACATGCAGAAAATAAAAAACAGAGGAAAAACACATGCGTGCAACTGCTATTTGACACAAAGCTACAAAATAGAATCTTAAAGACAAAAGGTTATTAGTCTTTGGTATCTATGCAATTAAAATAGTTTTGAAAAAACTTACTTGTTTCAACTTCTTGGATCTATTTCTTTAGTTGATTGGTAAATGGAGTCTTAACTTTCATATAGTCTAGTTTAAGAACCATTGAGTTCTTGTGTATCACACCTTTTCCTTGACTAGAAGACATGATTAAGTTTGAAAGTTCTTGTTCTCGTCTCTTCCTTACAACACCTAGAGAAAGCCAGAAGGTGATCAGACCACAACTCATTAGCAAATAGATAGAAGATAATAAATTGACGAGAAGGTGGACATAGTATTTCATTTTCTTCTCTAATACTCAAAATAGCATTATTCAAGAACTTTTTCACCTCATTGAAGTAGGCTTGGTTGACTCGATTTTCAATTAAAAGTTGCATCCATTGCTTACTAGGTGCCATAACCTTGGAGAATACATAAAAATTAGATTAATAAAAAATAAAGGATAAGAAGAATCTTAAGATGCACATAATTTGTGATTGAATAAGTAAGTTCAATGATTCAATTACTTCAAAGATAAGTGATAAAGAATACATAGAAAAAAGATTATACTGGAAAAGAATCTTTGGATTTGATTTAAAACTTACAAACAAAAAAGTTTATGATCCATGTGAAATTTTTTAATTGACATTTGTCAAAAAAAATTAAATTTGATTTA
>JAJOOR010042468.1:0-11642 GCA_036250505.1 Solanum acaule
AACTCTTCCCGTCTGGGAAAAGTATTCTAAATATGTTATAAGTATTATATGTAAAATATATATAGTTTGTATGTAAAGGTATTATTATGAAATAAAAAGTTTGGTTTGTATATCTCTTTTCTTCAAATTCCATAAACAGTCTTAAGGGAAGGTTGCGATCTTCAGCCTTCGGGAGGAACAGTGGCAAAATAGCCGTCGACTGAGGTCATGAAGGCGAAAAACTGTTCATAGCCTGAAAGGAGAACTATTGCGGTGGTGATAGGGACTGTTCATTGAACAAGAAGAAGAAAGGTATATACACTTAACTTTGTATTTCATAAATATTACTTTTAACTACAAATTATACTTATTTTATGATATACTTAGACATATAAAGAATACTTAGTACCAATAGGGAAATAAAAGATATGATCATATCTGTTAAAAATAGCAAATGCTTCAAGCATATAAAATGAAAAAATATTCAATTTCATTTACATTTAGTAAGAAAAAGAGCGTGGAGACATAAAATAGCTCTACATCATATTGATAAAGCTATTCCAGAAATGGAACAAATATATCTTAGGACAAATCTAAGATCTACAAAACTTATAAAAGCAATCTATGAAATGAAAATGCTTAGAATACAAGAGTATTTTGAGTATAAAAATGTCATAGGCATATTAAATAACAATTTATTAGATATTAATCATCGGTGTTGCACTATATATAACCAAAAAGGTTAGATCGCAAAGAAACACATCGTGTGTGCACGTTCAAAGTTAAATGATATATGAGTACTAATTGTCATCTGGGTAGGTGACTGGAGATTAAATAAATGAGTAGAAATAATTTTACAAACATTTCATTTTCAAGAACAAATCCTAGGGCATCCGTATTTCACAATTTTTATGCACTTTCGAGCATAATATACACTACAAAGTATAGATTTCATTTTACTCAACAATATATGATCACAAGAATATGCTTATTATCAATTTCAACTAATTATTTCTAACCTAGGGAAAAAGAGTGAATGGTTGAACAAACTATACTTCAAACAACAAAATGAATGAATATAAATCAATTTTAGACTTACCTTTAACGTTTGATGTAGTGAAAAATAAGGGGAAAAAAGAGATTTTGATAGAGAAGGGTGTAGAAGTGAGGAAATGAAGAAAAAAATGAGGTATATGACTTTATTAAATCGACCGAGTCAGGTTGATCCGATGAGCTTTTACTGATTTTTTCTTGAAAACATGTTGGGCGTGATGTAGGACCTATCACCAAAGAATGGGTCTAAGCCATGAAGATAATCACATACTTGAGTTTTTGTGACCTCTAAAGTTTGCCCACATTCGCAGTGTAGACTCAACATGTGGAACTAGGTCCGTGTCACAAAGCTCAGTGCACAGATTGTGGATCTACGCCTCCTAGTGCGCTATTTAGTAGGCCTCAACTCCCTCCAATAATTGTGTGCTTTAATGTGCATTTTCCATTCTCTTGGCACCTAATACCTATAAAACACTCATATAGTTGCTAGATAGGTGGGTTTCCTCTCACCAAGCACCTTAGTTTTGATCATGACACAACAATTTTTTTTGTATTTTCTTATTTTTATATCCTACACAATCATTTTCACTTCTGTAAGCTGAATGCACACTGACAAGGCCATGTGTGAAGAAAGTTGATGATCTAGAGGAGAAATGCAACCAAAGCTCGTCTAAACAAAGATTGGAACATAGCACCAAAAGAGTGGTGAAGATGAATATTGAGAGAGAAGGAAATAGGAAACCCTATTTTTTAGGGGTAAAGTTTGAAGAACTCAATCACTTTTGGATCGAGTTTGTATATATTTCCTATTTTGGGCTTTTTGTTTTTGGTTGGCACAAACATGAGCTGGTAGCAATCTTGGCTATTAGCATTTTATTTTTTTATTCTTATTAATAAAAGGGAAAAGGGAATCTCCTACACAATTACAAGCACCGTTTGCCTCCCGAGTAGCGCTTGATTCAATATCACGGAATGACTAAAGTTGACGTTCAAGACCATCTCTTTCATTTTCTACTCTTACGAGCAATTTTTCATTTCTTCTTCATCTTGAGGGGTCTTCCCTCTTCATTTTACTCTAACTTCTTCTTTTCTCTTCTACTTTCTAGCTTAAGTTCGAGCCATTTGACAACTTACTCATGCTTCTACAACACCTTGAGCAATAAACCATACTCACACTTTATAATTTCTCTCTCAATCTTGGTCACCCCTGTGATTCAGCGTAGATTTATATCGTGTGAGGGTGTGAAGATTTACATAATGTGAAAGTCATGTCTTCATTGTTGACCCACATTTTCATCTGGTTGGATCTCAATCAATAAGTGTCCCCCCTAGTTGCTAGGAATGGACACCCCGATGTGACTAGAAACCCGACATTTGCCTCAAAATCAAGAATTATAAAAAAGAGGTAGAAATTACAAATTTACCCGCTCTAATGAGCATGTCTTAAACTATTCCGTCAGGAGCAACACGGGACCTATTAGCCAATAATAGAGTGATGTTGGTAGGATGCGACTCTCCCTTGCCGTGTGTCTTAAATACTGATAGGGGCATTAGATTTATAATTGCCCCTAAATCACATAGTGCATATTCATTATCACTTTCACTATATTGGACAAACTAGAGATATGTTCCTATATACTGGAATTCAAATAGATAATTCACTATCGAGTCATTCAAGTGTGTTCATTGTGCAAAACATATGAATCTATTCGGGTTTTAAAGTTTGGTAGCCCAATTAGAAGAATTTCACCCTAAGTCCTTTCGACACTTGAGTGTGGATTTAATTTGTTCATCGTCATAGGTATCAAGATATTAGATAGGAGTAGGTAGCCCCAAATCCATGCTAATGATTCTTTTTCTAAACGTAACTTCTTTTGTCAAGTAAGTCAAAATACAAGTTAGTTCTTATGTTTGTAATTATTAAAAAGACAATCTTTACAATAGAACCTTAATGCACAACAATCACACCTTCATGTAAACATTTTAGTGTGAAGATTGCATTATCCTTATCCCTACTTTAGGTTCCATAAATCTAGTTATATGATTAAGTTATTCATAATTAATTGCGAAAAATAAAAGTAATTAATGTAAGCAATAAACATTACTCCCTTCGTCCCATTTTATGTGGCACCATTTCCTTTTTGGTTAGTCCCAAAAATAATGTCACATTTCCTTATATGGTAAGTATTTAAAGGTACAATTCTTCTTTTACCCTTGTTGATCTACTTAATCTTAAAGATAATACTCCAATACATTTATGATGAGAGAGAAAAATGAGTCTATTTTTTTTGAAGGGCAATTTGGTAAACATTTCAAAGTCTTTATTTATTTCTTAAACTCTGTGCCCGGTCAAATGTTGCCACATAAAATGGGACGGAGGGAGTACATTGAAAAAATAAGATAAACTTTGAATAATTGCAACACTTGCAAAAATCTCTTGTGAGTGCAATAATAATCATTATGAAAATAGTGAACTAATGCTAACAATGACTTTGTAAAAGAATAGTATCTTTGAGTAGTTCGTAACAATGAACAATAACCCTTATTATCTATTGGCAAAGTGTCATCTTGAAAAGTTGTTATTGTGGTCTATTTATAGTAGTAGAAAATACCCACTAATCATAGTTAGACTCGACCTTGATTGTATTAAAATAATTCCATAGATACACTAGTGTGCGCCGCAGACCCCATTGTGGAACATGAAGTTTGCACAAGGAGGGACATCCCGAAGCTCTATCTGCTTTCTAAATGCGGCACAAGGTGATCACATAAATTATTAGTCTTGAAATTGAGCTCACCAACAGGTGCAGCGCTGAGGCCGACACATAGTGCATGCACTGCGATGCAGACCACCTTATTTAGCCTGTTTTGACTGCAGTTCAATCTAGGATGCTTCGCTTTGAGTTTTGTTCCTTCATGTGGACTTGAAAAGTTACAAAATTTTCAGGATGTCCTACATTTTAGAGCCTGTTTGGCATTGCTGTTGGAAGCTCAGAAACACTTATTTTGAGAAAAAACATTTTTTTTTTAAAAAAATAGGTGTTTGGCAAACCTCTAAAACTATTTTTAAATAGAAGCAGAAGCAATTTTTCTGCTATTGGGAAAAAGTTATAAAAATTTCTGTTTTTAAAAAAAAAGCAGAAGCAGAAAATTATTTTTTTCAACACTAAAATGTCCCCCCCCCCCCCCCACAGGCACGCATGCACGCACACTTCTATATCTCTTATTAATTAATTAACATATCTCATATGTTTGGTTAAGTTCCATTTAATAGTTCTATTTTTTATTTTTATATAATAAATTTTATATTTTATTTTACGTTTTCGTACTATTATTTTACCTATTATTTTACAGAATTAGAAACAAGAAGAAGGTAACAACAATATGTTTGTAAGATCATATAAAAGAGAAAAAAAACAACAATTAAAGATTTCAACCCTTCAAAAAAAAATTGAATATGAACATTTTAATTTAATAAAAATAAAAATTTAATTTAATTTCTTGTAATAGATGTTTAAACTAGTTTTTCTCTATAAAATGATCTTAATATTAAAAGTACATTAATACTTGCCTTTAATTGTAATTTGACTCTCAAAAACACTTTTAAAAAAAGATTAGTCAAACACAATTTGCTTATAAAAACATTTTTTAAATGAATTAGCCAAACACAAATTATTTTTTCTCAAAAGCACTTTTCTAAAAAGTTATTTTAAAAAAAATGTTTGTAAAAATAAATAGTTTTTAGTAGCAATGCCAAACATGCTCTTAAGTGGAAATATCAAATAATACCTACCTATTAGTATTACTGAAAAAGAAAATGACACAAAATATCCCCACATATATTTTTTGATGGGAATAAAAATGAAAAATATTCACATTTGACAAATTTATAAAAAATCAAAATATTGAAGAATTTTTTTTTTACCCCACTCTCCCACCTTCCCACGTCCAAGCAGAAGAGGTTTGAGAACAAGACAAAAAGCAAAAGAGTAGGTTATTTTCCTATTTCACCCTTTCCTCCCTTTGGTTTCACCACCACCACTCGAGACCACTCACTCACTCTCTTCTCCTCCTTTCTCTCTCCGTGCGGAGCTGAGAGAAAATCAAAAGCAAATCAAACCTCCATTTTGATTTCTTCCCCCTTTTTGGCTGTGAACAAAATCTAGGGTTTCTGCTGTGGATTGTAAAGAAAGTTTCCTCATCGCCGTTGTCTGTTTCTTGGAGTTACCTCAGGACCCACAAGTAGTAGAAGAAGATCACCATGGATTCGGTAGGAAATCTTGATGAACAGATTGGTCTGCTTATGCAGTGCAAACCCTTGTCCGAGCAGGCGGTACGATTTCTTTTTTTTTTGGTTCGGATCTGGATGTGTATTTTCCCTTAAATTTCGTGCCATTTTCTTGATTCAATTCCAGATTGAGGAGTTTTCTGGGCGAAATTGTTTGGTATTATTCCAAGTTTATGTGGATCAGACCCATGTGTTCTTCATTATTTAGATGGTTTGAAGAAGGGAAACTAACATATATGTGTTGTTTTATTTCAAGACTTTTGAAATATTTTCAGTTTCTTGTCAGTTTTGGATGTAGGGAAAACATAGAAAAGTTCAAGTTAGTGTTCTTTAGTATCATTTTCCTATGAAGTACACTTGATTGTCATTTTTCTTATTAGTTGTCCTCAAGAAGGGAAACATATATATGTTGCTTGATTTCATTTTGAAATATTTTCAGATAATTTTTTAAGATGTTTATCTTAAAGATTCGCAATATAACTAGATGTAGGAAAACCATGGAAAAGTTCATTTTATTGTTCTTTAGTATCATTTTCCTATGAATTGTAGTGAGGCAGACAATCATTTTACTTTTAGTTGTCCTCATTTCCCTTTTCTACAGAATTCCAAGATCCAATGAAAAAATAGTGAAGTATTAATCTTTTTAAGTTGAAAACTTGAACTGTTTTCTACAAGTGAGGGATAGCCTAGTGGAAAAGACCTCCACTTCCAACCTTGGGATTTGTGTACCAAGGGAGCAAAGAGTGACAGGGCTACTGATGACTCCTGAGGGGGAATGGGTGTAACCACTTTAAAAGAAAAAAGAACTTGAATTTGTTTATGACACTTAGTATAATCAATGGATTCCTGTCTTCCTTCATGAGCTTGTAGTTTTTTGGTTACTCTGGGAATTCGGATTATGGTGGGGGTCAAAAGAGATGGAAGTGGTGCTGTCAATAGAATCTGTGACTTCAATCTAATTGAATGTGGTATCATAGTTACTTTCGACCCTTTTTTGCTCCGTGGTCACTAGCTGACTTCCTAGTGCTCTCGAACTCTTAGAAGCGTATTTCAGGAATTTGTTGCCTTCCGATTGTATGATCAACCCTTTACTAATCTGTACTGGATAATCTCTGGATAATCTGGTCTTTTATGGTGTTGTCATCTCTCTTCCTTCATGAGCTTGTAATTGAATCTGCTAATTCCTTGATAATAGTTGTTAGAAATAGAATCCATGAAAGGAACGGTAATGGCTTATTGCAGATTTTTACATAGGTTTCCCCATCCTCCTCTGAGCAAACAAAGCAAAAACAGAATGGAATCACTTTTTTCCAGTGAAATAGGATTTGAAGAGCTTTCACGATCATTCACATGAATTTCAGTAGGCCAGAAGGTAGCTAGCAGAAGCTTCTGTTTTGAGAATGCAAAATTGTGGCGTTTATTACAGAAACTTGTATACAGGGAAAGAGCTGGGCATTAAGCTTATAATAAAGAAAGTATTTATCAATACTTTGGGTCTTCTACTGAAGTTGTTTTATGTTGAGCTTTTGCATCTGAGCTTATGTTAAGCTCTTATTTAATGGCTTGCTTCATGTGGCTCTTTTATTATGGTGCACGTGTTTTATTCCCCTCTTATAATAGTAATAAAAGAATTGGCTGATAAAGGTGCTTGCTGTGTAGGTAAGAGGACTGTGCGAGAAAGCGAAGGAGATTCTAGTGCAAGAGAGTAATGTGCAGGTACGATACCTCTATGGTTGGTTATGTTTTCTCGCCTCTTCTTTTCTGTTGAAGATATTATTTATTTCTTTCCATTTAGGGAGGGCAGATAGAGGGTTGGACCTGGTCACGACTTCATTTATACGAAAATACTTCATTTTGATCTGATTTAAACTTATAAAGAAAAGAAACTATTTACTTCAGTTACCCCAAACTTTGTCTAGTGGTAAGAGCGCACCATGTGATGTTGGGGTTTAGGGGGCACATCATGGGTTCAGATCTTGCCGCAGACAAAAGCGTAGTTAAGTGGAGAAGAGTAGAGGGATAACCACATGATTCACCAAGTTTTGAAGCTGCACCACTAGCCCTTAGGTAGATCTCAGTTATCTCAACCGAAAATTCAACTGTTTGCTTCAGTTGAAACAATGTTTCTCCTTTACATGTGAAAAGTTTGTTAACAAGTTTTCAATGAAATTAGAATTGTGATAATTATGGGGTGATCCCTCTTCTGCGTGGATGCCAGTGATGTGGGATGGATTTCTCCATTTTTTAAAATGAAATTGTTTGTTCTCTTTTGTATCTCTCTACTATGAGGTGTAGTTTGAAAAGAGTTTAACTAGTTTGATTCTAGATAGTTTCCTTGATCAAAAGTAGGTGGCCTACCATGTTTTATCCTTTTGATGACCTTTCAGGCCTTGAAACTATACTGCCAATAAGTATGTGATCAAGATTTCAGCTTATTTTGTACTTGCTACAGTACTCATACGTTAATAAGAAAGTCTACACAATTTTTTACTCCGTCAGGTCCCTGAAAGTTGACGCGTCCTTTCTCTTTGGTCTATTGTAAAAAGGTTGACCTAAGTTGCAATTCTTTTCCCTCCAAACCAGACCAATATTGTATTAATTTGATGTGGCATCTTTCCCACTAATATCTTTACTTTTCACAATTCAAATCCTTATAATAGACACTTCTCTATCAATATCAATCTAATGACTTCCTTTTCCCACAAGGAGTTATGAATGTAAGATGCTTCTGGAGCTAGTTTTTTTGCTATTAATGTTTGGGTAGTAAATTTAGGACATCCCTTTCTTTTGTACATCAATAATGTCTCACTGGCGAACATGTACCTCGACTGATTTAGCGAGCAACCTGGGGTTTAACCCACACGCACTGGTTGCCAAGGTAGTCCTGCTCTCTAGCAGATAAGCTCACACCAATAGTCGTAGCCGGGGATTCAAACCTGGGATTTTAGGTTGTTCTTCCATGCCACAACCACTAGGTCATCCCCATGAGGACTCGATTTAGAATATCTACTATGAGAAGGTAGTGCAAGACTCAAACTGATTCGGTGCATGATAGCCTGTATTGAATCTCCCCTTATTTTTATGAACTCATACAGAGAGCATGTGAAGTAATTTTTTATTTTATTTTATGACAGAATATGTTAAATAATTGGAATACTGTTTAGTGACTTTCAGAGATTTTGCATCATTTTTCACTTTGAACATGTTGCATGTGAATATTTCCAACCTTGTGGGTGGATTGATTATTGGTGCACTGATTTGTTTTCCACTTCCGTTTTGCAGCCTGTGAAAAGCCCTGTGACGATATGTGGTGATATTCATGGGCAGTTCCATGATCTTGCTGAGCTTTTTCGAATTGGTGGGAAGGTATCAGACTTTTTTATGCCTTGCTTTTTTACTTTACGGATTTGTTCTTGCCGGAAGATGAGACTAGGGGACATGCCAGGGCAAGAAGAATTGTGTAATTGTCTTCTGTCATAGGCATACGTGGTGGCAATTAACATTTTCAGAATATGTTAGTCATTTGGTTACTCCTCTGGTTGGGGAGAAGACTTCCTATCTTCTTCAGGAAGGAGGAGAATTTGTTTAATATGCTTTTAGAAGCTATATGCAATGCTACATATAATGTTCTCCAAGTGAACTCTAGTTTTGTTGCTGTGTTAATAATCTGAAAGTGAACACAGTACAATTTAGATCTAAGCCGTTTCACTAACTCAAGAGAGGTAAGATGTAGCTTCTTTTCATTGCGATGGAGCAAACCAAAACCAAAACCAATACGCAATGGAAAGAATAATGAACAGAAGAAATATTCAGAAATGGTGCATGATATGAATAATTCTTCAGAAATGGTCTATGGTATGGTTAGTCACTTTATTACGAGCTCCAAGGACTCTTATATTGTTAAGGACATGAGCTACATAATGCATGTTTCTATGGGTAATAACGTGGCTCTTGTCACAATTAATGTGATCATTGAATTGTTAACTTCTTTCCTTTGTTACTTGAAAACAAGTAGTTCTAACATTTCCATGGAAGTGATTGTCCTCAGATTTGATCTTCTTACATATCCTAATTTTTGTTTTATTGGCAGTGTCCCGACACTAATTATTTATTCATGGGAGACTATGTGGATCGTGGATACTATTCTGTCGAAACAGTTTCGGTGAGATTTTAGCTCCTCTACCTCTAATAACAAGTTGATGCAGTAATGATATATCAGTTCTTTATGACAAAATCATGTAATACTTGTAACCTTTCCCATCTTTTTTTTTTGAGGAACAGGTAACTGAACCTTTCCCATCTTCCGAACACCTCTCTTTCTGTTTTTCTCATGTTACAGTACACCTTTTCAGGACAGTACCCTTTTGCATTTGATCTCTTAAACTTGGAGAAATATCTTCTGTGCTTCGCTGTCTGAAGTGCTCAAAGCTTTTCATTTCTATGATAGTCACTTGTGAAAAATTGAAACCTTAAAAAAAAGTTAACTTATGAAAATTGTCATTGGCTGCTTTGACTTATTCGATATCATGGGGCATTGTTGAATTTGCAATTTGGTATGCTGGAATGTATGAAATCTGAAACCATAAGTGTTACAGCGTTACATGCATAAGAAGAGTTTTTCACTATTGTACTGGAAGATCTTTTCACTAATGAGATGGGCTTACTGTTGTGTAGCTGTCGCTAGTGATGGTCTCATTTTGACTGTATACTCATTTGGTTTTCACGTTTTCAGCTTTTGGTGGCTCTCAAAGTTCGCTATCCCCAACGAATTACAATCCTAAGGGGAAATCATGAGAGTCGTCAGGTATACTTCATTCCTGAATTAAAGTTTTCCCTCACTCTCTAAGTTTTACATAAACTACATGAAATGGATCCCTTCATTCATTGAATTAAAAGTATTTATTTATTTGGTCCAGTATGATTTTTAATCTTGCTTAGATTCGGATGGTGAATACTGATTGTGGCTCTGTGTCCTGCAGATTACTCAGGTTTATGGGTTTTATGATGAATGCCTACGAAAGTAAGCCTCCTAATTTTTACTTCTTGTAGGTTATATTATGTCATTGTTTTCTCTTCTTTGGCCTTGGGTGAACGGGGAGAGGCGGGTTTGGATATCTGGATTAAACAAATTCCTTGATTTGGTAATTCACAGTTAAGGTATGCTGTTTATATGTTAGTTTTCCACAATGTGTGTAGCTAGGTTCCGGAGAAGCACATATTGGTGGTACTTTCTCAAGATATATTCAACATTTTTGTCATTTGAATTTCTTTAAAGTTGTAGTCTCTAGAGTTGCTTTAAGGGCTAGTGCCCAATTTCCTGTATGCATATGATGCAACTTATCATCTGAACATAGAGTCAATGAGTTTAGAAGGTAAAAGTTTGTCTCAAATACTATATGATAGTGATGGATTAAGTTTGTAACTCAGAGCAACATTCCCTCTTTACCAGTAAAGCTGATCCAGTTGGATAGTATAGAAATCGAGAATGACAAAATATTATCATTGGAGTTATTGGGATATGCGCTTAAAGTAATTGTTGAAATGTGCAGAAGTGGGTCAGCTAGATGAAGGTATGTTCGATGGAGATCATAGTATGGAGCAATATTTGTCTTACTAATTAGAGTTCTTGGAGAGAGGAATCATTCTATTTTTGGAGTTACTTATACTAGGACAGAACCTAAAAAGATATTTCACAAGTTTTTGGGTCCTATTGACATTAGTGGCACAAGCTGTGTGATGTACTGTCGTTCATGAAAGAAGTGTTAGAAGTCAATGGTGTAGCATAGTCTTAACCTAAATATTTATCACTCAAGTAAAAAAGCAGAGCAACTATTGAAACTTGCAACTTAGAATTTAACTTATTTCAAAAGGAAAAGGTCTAGCTTTTGACTTAATTATTTTCCATTAGTAGGTCATCTAATTCATCTTAGAATATCACCAAACTTGCAACTTTGGTGTAGCATAGTCTTAACCTAAATATTTATCACTCAAGTAAAATGATGTAGCATAGTCTTAACCTAAATATTTATCACTCAAGTAAAAAAGCAGAGCAACTATTGAAACTTGCAACTTAGAATTTAACTTATTTCAAAAGGAAAAGGTCTAGCTTTTGACTTAATTATTTTCCATTAGTAGGTCATCTAATTCATCTTAGAATATCACCAAACTTGCAACTTTGGTGTAGCATAGTCTTAACCTAAATATTTATCACTCAAGTAAAATGATGTAGCATAGTCTTAACCTAAATATTTATCACTCAAGTAAAAAAGCAGAGCAACTATTGAAACTTGCAACTTAGAATTTAACTTATTTCAAAAGGAAA
>JAJOOR010042472.1:0-12178 GCA_036250505.1 Solanum acaule
AGCATCGAGTTCCCCGTGTTGCAATCAGAAGCTGGTGACTTCTGCAATGCAAGTGATCGAAAACTATCCAATGGACTACCCTCTTCAGAGGCATAAAGAGTTTCTACAGTTGTTCCAGATTTAAACTCTAATCTATCATTTCCACCAACTCCATCAGAAGACCAATTGACTGATGTCTCCTCTCCAGCAACACGTCCCCGACTATCCCAACGAAAGCTCCATGAAGGCGAGTATCGAACATTGCTCTGTAAAGTTTCGCTGGTTGATCCATTTATGACCGATCTATCTTTAGCAGCAACACAACAAGCTGAACCCATGTTTTCTTAGGTACAAAATGTGAAATTCATAGGCAGCTAAGAATCACATCAATGATAACACCAGCAAGTTCACTCAACAATGAATACTTGAGAACTTAATTTTCTGAAGCAATAAAGAGAAAATGAAGTCAAAACTCACAAAAACAAAGGATCGACACTCAAAACTTGTATATGTGCTTATGTCTACATTACATAATCCTTTTGGTACACAAAAAATAAGAAAAAGAAATATCAATGAAAACAAAAAACAAATAAAGCAAATGGCTCCAGATATGCTGCTTTAATACATTTTATATTACCTTGACTATCTCAAGGAATTCAAGATCCCATCCTCACAACAGAACATCTTATAACAATTGGTGGCATTTTAAAGAAAGTTCAAGACCTTACACTCCAAACTCGGACAAATCACTCTGCCCCCAACAAATCCCACATAGAGCACTCACCCAAATATACACCCCTTCCAACACAATACTTGTTGATCTACAGAGGATGCTATGGGCACTACAAAAGCTGGGAATCCAGGCACACTCTTTAAAGAGAGAATGCTTTCTGTAACATAAAATTTCACATATGCTATAGCAATAAGTTGATAATTTTGGAATACGACAGTTCAAATTTCTTTTGCTCAAAATCAGACATCAATACCATGAATCGAATGATGGCTTCATCAAAGAAAAACATGCCCGAGAAAAAAAACATCATGGTGAAGAATTGCAAATCAGACCAGATGAAACTTCAATTAGCAAATCTGGTAAAATAGTGAGTAGTCTCGAAGACCCTTCTTAATAATTAATATGCACAAAAGCACCATATGCAATAAATACAGCTCACAGGATCCTCATAACACCGCGAAGATTTATTTCGGGGAAAACTAATTTTTAAAAAAGGAATGAAAACCTAAGAACATATAAACAGAAGCTAAAGTCGATTTCATCTGCTAATTTGTGGGAAAAAATATTGCAGTTCAAACCCAGGCATAACAGTCCAGAAAAAAAGCCCTAAAAGTAAGTACCGAACACTATGGAGGTCACAGAGATCCGAAATAGCAGCGGAGAAAAACAGTCATAACAGTCCAGAAAAATGAACACAAATTATCTACGGAAACATCGGAATTTCCATATATATATACTCATCAAACCAATCCTATCTATTCATAAAACTCACACATTTCTACAAATAAATCGATTTATATTCATACAATAAAACACCGACAAATATTTAAATCGCCGTGAGAAAACAAACCGGCGTGATCGAACCTACCGTTTCACCCGTCCGGCGGCCGTCGAGTACGGCGGAGTGAAGATGAGTTTTAGGTGGGAAAGGAGGCGTTATGTGTGAGATATGTAGAGAAAGAAAAAGGTTTTAGAGTGAGAAAAGGTTCTGATTCTTCTTCTGCCGAGTTGCAGAGGAGAGAGAAAGACAAAAAGGAGTGAAGTCGTTTTAGACGGCTAATTTGGAACTCCGTCCAACTATCTGTAGCACGTTTCTGCCGTGAAGAATCGTTCTGTTTTCACGGCGTTAAAACGAGACATCTCAGTGGCACTGCTTTTTTTGTTTGTCGTGTTTTTTATTTTATTTTTTTACCCTCCCTCTCCCACTCCTTTTTCTTTTTTAATGACTCGAACTCGCAATTTTCGGATTGGAAGTGAGGGGTGTTTACCATCCGACCAACTCCCTCTCATCTTGTCGTGTCTGTTAAAAGTTACCCTTTTTAACAAAAAAATAATATATAATAATAACAATAATAAATAAACTATATGTAATTTAATGAGTGAAATCTAGAAAAAATAGAGTAATTTCAGTAATGAAATCTGAAAATGACAAGGTATACACACTTTACTTCTACTTTAAAAGATAAAATCTATTTTTAATAAATTTTTGATTAAAAAATAATACAAAGCAAAAGAAAAAAAATTATTAATAAAATACAACAATAATAACATACTGAAGCAAAGAAAGTAAGAAAACATAGCTACTCCTATAAAAATATGAAAATGGAACAGTAGCTACAAAAGTCTAATTAAATAATTAAAAAAATAAAGGGCTTACCATAGAGTATTTTCCGAAGGGCAACAACTGTGGCAGAGATTACAGCGGGTGTGTTATTCTGAAGTGAAAAAAAAAATTGTATATAGAAATAAGCTGGTGTTGCTAGAAGTGGTACGTTGCGTTTCAGTTTTTGTACTTCAGGATTTATGTGCACTATTTCTTTATTTCGAAAATTTGTCAGAATGGGACAGTGAAAAAAAGGGAGCTTTAAGTCTTTAAAGTGATTTCTTATATCGTACGCGGAGTGCGCAGTACGCATTCCATAGCTTACAAGTGACAAGGAAGTATCATAAAATTTGAGAAATTTAATTTTGGGATTGATTCCTTAATTTTGTCATGTGAATGGCATATTCATCAATAAATTGCAATTAGTTTGGGAGATCTACAAGTTTTTTAACCACTTTAATGCAAGCAGTAGTTATTTTAAATATATATTTAAGCTTCAATGATAAAAAATTTGTTTGAAATATTACACCTAACTATTTATTTATTTTCTTTCACATTCAATATATGCTTTTAAGAGTTTCACTAATTCAAAATTATACTAATTTTTTTTTTATATTTAAGGCAATTAAATCACCCCTTAAATCAATCATATCGTTCTAAATAATTTCATATCTCAAATCAATATTGCATCACAGAAAAAATTAAATAAAACTACTACAAGTTCTTCATACAACATATAAATCCGAGGTAGGTTATATTCCAAGTCAATATAGAACCTAAAGTAAACATTCTAACTCGACTGAAATATAGTTTCAATAAAGGGTAAATTACATAAATCCTATAATTTTAATATGAAATTACAATCTATCCCTAATAAGTTTCTAATTACAGTAATTTTTTAAAAATTAAAAAAATCGGATACAATAATTGAAGCTCGGATACATTAATATGTAGCTCGAATTCATTAAATATTGTCTCGGATACATTAATATGTAGCTCAGATACATAAAATATTGGTTCATATATATTAATATGTAGCTTGGATACATTAAAAACTAGCTCGGATACATAATATGTAGCTTAGATACATTAAATACTGACTCAGATACATTAATATGCAGCTCAGATACATTAAAGAAATAAGAAATTTTGGAGATTTTAAAAAGTAATAGTGGATAATGGAAATAAGTGAAACAAAAAGTGTGTATTTGTGTAATTTGTCCTTCAATAAATTGATATGTGATTGTTGATTTTTCAATTTTAGCACTTGGGTGTATATAACTTTAAGAGCTAAGTGTTAAATTTTTCCGTAAATTATGAGAAAAAAAAGGTCTAGATTTGACCATTTTGCATATAAATTTTGAGCATGTATTATTCTTCTTTCGTTATCAAATCTTGAATACATGGCGACAAATTATGTTAATGAGTCAACCAAATATGACTTCTTCTATAATAAACTATTACAATAATAATAACAACGCAATCAATAATTATAAACAAGGTTTGAATGAGTGAGGATACGTATTATTCTTAATTATTCCTAAATTTTAAGGAGGGAAAAATGTTTTTAATAGATTCTCTCCCTCAAAGTAAAATATATTATTAATCAAGTATGAAAAAGAAATTAAAAAAATTATCTTGAAAATAATAAGAAAATATAAATTATACTCGCCACCTAACTCTTTACACATAAAAGCGAAATTCACCATTTTCTCTAACTTAAATGATTTTATTCCTATCTTGTCAATTTTTTTGATATATTTTTCTTAGTCCGGTTTTTAAAAATGACTATTTTATTTTTAATACTTCTTTAATTTTAATTACATGACATATTTAAAATTACAAGATTTCACCAAAAAAGTCTCACATACGTAAAGGGATGAGAAATTGGTCTCCTTATATGTACTTAGAGAAACCCCTTCTTCATAAGTTAGTTCTTGGGGTTAAGTTATATTCAGATGTCATATCTTTACAAATTTCGTAAAAAAAAATTATATATCAAACTAATATAGGTAAAATAAATTGAAACGGAGAAATAATATTTATATTGAATTATGATGATTTTAGGTGGGGAAAAAGATGTTGAAATAAATAGCTCCCTGTCAAATCAAAATGTGAAAAGATCGCACTATAAATTCAAAAACAGAAAAAACGAGATGGAAAAAAAAGTAATTGGTCAAAAGCAAATACTATGACTCATTGGAAAATGTGACATCCAAAAGTCTATAGTTTCCCAATTTATCTACACGTATGTAAAACAACAATTGCATCAAACCTTATGGTAAAAATTTCAATAATTTGTTTTATTTTTCAAACTAATGTGTTTTATTTTCGGAATCTAATTGCAATGTCGGCAAAAATTCATTAAAACATCAAGGTGGATTCATTTATTTACCGAATAATTAATTTAATTATCAGTGAACAATTATTTATAGCTATTATCTTCGTCGCAAATCATACTTTCTCTTAAAAGAATTAGTTAAGAAGTGTTAATATTTTATTTATTACTATCATTTATGTTTTGCGGTATAATTTATTTTTATTAAATATATACATGAAATATTTATAATTTTTAATAATAATTACTAAAATAAATTAATAAATAAATATTTTTAAAAATAATTATACTGCATTTTACCAAACAAAACATTAAGCTTGTGTATATAATATTACCTCAATTTCTTCTTAGATGTTCTGTTGCAATTTTTGAGAATCAATTTAACTAATTTTCAAAGCTAAATTAAATTATTAATTTTTATAATTTAAAATAAAATTTTGGATATTCAAAAAAAACTACATGAAAATACTATTAATTGCAGCTTTTCTCATATCAATATGATGAAAAAACACATCCTAAAATATTAATAAAATTTATACCGTTTGACTCTAAAAAAAAACATAACAACTAAAAGAGAATGGTGAAAGTAATATATATATATATATATATATATTCCACGTTTACAGACTATAAATAGTAATGAGCAATATTCTCGTTAAAGGTTTTGTGTTTCAACCACTTTTATATATGAAGAGATATTTGATAACGATAAATATAAATAATGTGACGTTTACTTGTTTAGGAGATTTGTCAATGTCAACGAATGAAAGAATAACAAGTTTATGGCTATTTCAATAATACGTGCCACTTTCACCTGTCACCTTCATGCAATTTTGTAATTTATATACCTTTGAACTTTGTATAACGCAAATTTGCAATTGCCTCACGCAACCTCATTTATCTGAAAATAGAAAACCTTCTGGAAAAGTTGTTTAGTGCATAGAGCTGGTGTGTTTGGTAAGATGGATTTTAGTATTTGACATGTAAGTAAAATTTATTTTTCAAATAGTATTTATGTTTAGTGAGATCATGTGTGGGGTGGGAATGGAGCTACGGGTTGAAAACAAGGTGTGTTAAAAGATGGCGAAAATACAATCAATCTAAAATGTCATTTGTAGAAATTTATTTTAATTATTTTAGTTTGAGAAGTTATTATCTCATTTTTAGGAAACTTATTTTTAATTAAATAAATATTTTATATACTAGTATTATAACATCTTATACATGTAATCGATCAGAGGTCTCAAGTTTGAACTTTGAGTATGAAAAAATTCTTGATAGGGTGCGCTTCCCCTTGAATCGAACCTATGCGGACATGAAACAAGATTAATTTGAGTTTCAATATGAATATCATACACTGAATTAAAAAAAATTAATTTTGTGATTGAAATAAAAGTTGGCTTTTTATTCAAATACTTTGGTCTATCTTAAGAGACAAGAGGATATAATTTACTTTTAGTGCTATGTTGGCTTCTCATACTTTGGTCACCTTTTGCTTAGAATTTGAGCTTTTTTATTTTTTTGGTAGTCGATAGTGTTTTAATGTCTCATTAGATGTTGATCAGAAGAAAAAAAGAAATGTCCAAAAAAGTATGACAAATGTAGTATGATGGGTTATTCCATAAAGGCAATGGTGTGAGTGTGACCTAAAAATCTTTGATTCTTATCGATACATTTGCGTACTTATGTTGTTATTTTGAAATGTCCAACAATACTTGTTCACTTTATGAAATCAATGAATAACTATAAACTTAGTTTCTAATTTACCCTTATCATTAATTATAATTTCTTTTAAAAGTGTGCAAATATTGCTAGACTGAGAAAGTATGTATTTGGGAAAAATGAAATTCCTAACAAGTATTAGTCAACTGATCAAATCATTCATCATTCTCTAATTTACGAAATTATAGAGAAAGAAAGAATTAAGTCCTAGGGCCAGATACTTGAAAAGCTTCTACTCAGAAAGAATTTTTTTTCTAAGTATTCACTTAAACAATAAGTTGTTTTAAAAACTGAAATGCTAATTTTAAAATGTACCTTAAATATTTACAAAACGTACCTATCTCCATCCATCACTTACGTGCCGTGGGGGTTGGTTAATTAAGAGCATTAACAATATAATTTTGAAAATGAGCACGACTTGTATCTATTAATCAATATTATTCGAAAATGATTAGTCCAAATCGTTCAACCAACACTGATGATTGCGTTGGTACGGTTAAGAAAATAATTGTAAGAGTACTTTAAAATACTTTCTATTCTAACACTATAATTTATAAAAAACCTTAAACTTGCTCATTAATTATTATGATCATAAGTTTCAACGGGTTGCAAAATAAAAATGTAGCTACAATGATAGAAGAATTTAAGTTCTTAAGCATATGTTTTGATTAAAACATAACAATAATTTGTATATTAGTTGGCAAAAGAGAAATACCTAACAAAACGTAAACAAATATTAAGCGTAATCTTGCACGTATTTCTAATTCCTAATCCTAATTTCCTACTGATTCTTGTTCTTATCGATCTGGTGAGAAATGTGGTTGAGCATATCATCAAACTGATCAACTAGACACGACCATGACCCATGTACCTTAAAATGTGTAAACAGATGCGAAGTCAGAAGTTTTGTAAAAGGGTGTTTGAAAATTAATATATAAGCATGAAAAATAATTTGTGACCCATGCACTTTAATTTTTCGACGAAGGTGGGCGGTGGGCGGCTACGCCAGTAGTTGTAACACCACACGTAGTACGCTTCACCTTCCCTGATTCGTTTGATTGGAACACCTCTTTTTGCTTTGTTTTTGAATAGTATACACGGAGATTGGAGATTGTGATAAGGACTTGTAAATTCTACCCTCCTTTGCCCTATTTCATGGGATTATACTGAATTTATTGTTGTTGAGTGTTGTTATACACGAAATTGCACATTTTAGAGTAAGCTTTTTCTTTTTTGAAGTACATTCAGGTAAACTCATTATATGTAATTATGTGAATATATATTATCTCCATTTTACAGTTTTTTAACCTTTTAATTCATCTTTTTCTTGAATATTTAGCACTAACTGAAGCTATTCAATTGTTCTATGATCCATCTAAAGTAATTCTTGGGCCCAAAAGAATAATCTTTCTGCGTGTTCCTTATTATTTTTAGGGCAAATTACAGAAATCACATACTTTTAAGGCAAAATTACAATCTATCCCTTAAAAGTTTATAATTATAGAAATCCCTCAAACGGATATAATAATATAAACGCTGATACATTAATCTGATGCGCGAGATACATTAATTGTTAAGATACATTACATTTTATACATGATACACTAATCTGATGTACATTTTATACATGATACAGTAATCTGGTGCCCGAGATACAATAATATAAGCGCTGATACATTAATCTGATGCGCGAGATACACTAATTTGATGCGCGGAAATGAGGGATTTTGGAAATTTGTAAAACTTAATTATAGGGGATAATGGTAATAAGTAAACTAAAAGGTGGGATTTCTGTAATTTTTCCTTATTTTTAACGGGCTTTTACACGCTTAAATTGCTGAAATTTCTCATGTAGTCCCTTTTTGGGACAGGTATTTACTAAATGATCCCCTTTTAATACTACTCTTGCAATTTATAACCTTTTTAGACCATGGTCGGAACTTGGAAGATTCATTTGAGAAACTTAGGGTGTGTTTGGTATGAAGGAAAATGTTTTCTATGGAAAATGTTTTCCTGGAAAACAAATTGATTTTTGACTTATTTTCTCATGTTTGGTTGGTGAGAAACTTAATTTTATGAGGAAATGTTGGATCGCAATCTGAAATCTTATGAACGTTAGATGATAATCTGATGTTTCGTTAGGACCAAGGTCTATATTTGTACAAGTATTAAATATATGGACAAAATCTAAATAATGGCCTACATTTTGAGCCATTAAATTGAAGAGGAGTTTTCACAAATATACAGCCCCAGCACAATATTTTGCTCCTACACAGCTATATATATATATATATATATATATTTAAGTTTGCATCCACATACTCAACATTTTTTTTTTTGCAACGATGGTGATAAACCCTTTATACATTATTATATTGTACAATATTTATACACTTATACAATAAATAATGTATCAATCATGTATATAAGTGTGTAATAATTTAAACGATGTATGTTTTGCATACAAGTATATAACATGCATGCCATTAACTACTAGCTTCATATAGACGATCTATAGTGATTTTTAGTTGCTCATGCAGTTTTTGTTCAAAATCAATCCAAATCTCCACCAAACGAGTTCAAGTTTCGTACACATGAACTTTCATAAACTATTTCCAACAAGTTTAAGCAGTATTCACTCCAAATTTCTCATTTTACGACCTAAATCTTACAAAACTAGTACTCTAACTACGATTTGTCGACTAACAATCAAGAGGAGGTTAGGTTAAAGAAAAGAAATAGGGAAATGACCTAGCTTTCAAATTATATACAATATTGACCAATCCAGGTAAGGATTAATTTATATAACCTATTAATAATTAATGGGGAATTTTCATAAATAGCCACTATAATAAACTTAATTGTGCTCCATAGCTACAATTTACATATTTACGGGCTGTAGCTACAATTTAAGTTGTCTCGTTTGTATAATTCGCAGGTTTGCATAATTCGCGGGTACATTTGTATAATTCAATTATTTTTGTATAAACTCGAAATAACGAATTTATACAATTACAAACATCAGGAGTGTAAACAATTATACATATTATATTATACAAATTCTGAATTATACAAACGTGCGAACTATATATACAAAACTAAAAAGTTCAGCCGCGTAATTATAACTAAAAGTAAGTCGCAAATTGTAATTAAGGCAAACTATAGCTATGTTAACTACTCTCTCTGTCCCAATTTATGTGACTTACTTTCCTTTTTAGTCAGTCCAAAAAAGAATGACACATTTCTATATTAAGTAACAATTTAACTATAAATTGTCTATTTTACCTTTAATGAAATGATTTACAGCCACACAAATTTCTATCATTCATTTTGGACCACAAGTTTTAAAAGTCTTCCTTTCTTTCTTAAACTCCATGCCGAATCAAACTACATCACATAAAATGGAACGGAGGGAGTAATTAACTAGTATATGTTTGCTTAAACGCTTAATTTTCCTTATTAATTATTTACACTAGCTAGCTATTTAGTATTAATCTAGAGTAACATAAAATTTTCCTTATTTTCATATTACTTATTTAATTTTTAATTCACGATTACATGTAACAATCTTTGCAAAATATATAAAGATCATCATTCTAAATTTGGCATGTTTTTATTCAAAATTCCCCTAAACTATTCGTAGTCTTATTTACCCACCCGCAATCTCTTCCTAATAAAGTAAGATATACTCGTCCGCCATGGAGAAACACAAATTTAAACCAAGCATGTATTTTTAGTCCTCTTGTCGGAATTCTTGTCTCTAATGCCCGTTAATTAAAAGAACTTATTTCGTTATGCAAAATTTGCAAACATATATATAGATAGATTAACTGTTATCTGATATTCAAAGAATAGAAAATACTCCCTCCGTCCATTTTTAGTTGTCATGATTTTCTTTTTTTCAGAGTCAAACTATAAGAATTTTGACTAATATTCTACGATCATCATATTGATATTCAAAAAATTGCAATTTATAGTACTTTTGGTATAGTTTTTGAATATTAATTATTTTGTTTAAAAATATTGAATTAATGTAATCTAATTTAAATTTAAAAATTAGTCAAACTGACTTTCGAAAAAAACAACATGACAACTAAAAGTGAACGAATGAAGTACATAATTCATTTATTTCTCTTATATATATAATAATAATTACACGGATAATTAAGTATATATTACAGACAAGAAGAAAACTACATATCCAGTACTCATGCAAAAATATAAGCAAAGTTTACAAGGATTAGTATATCGATCGATATTAAAGTAGTACTATATATAACTGCAAACATATATAGTAGTAACGTAACACATATGTAGTATTAGGGTAACTCATATTCAATTCTCAGACTAACTAGGGTTTCCACAAACCCTTATTATAATATGACATGATGATTAATTTGGTATGAGTTTGAAAGGAGGTTTGGATAGAGCAGGTGATGGATCATATCTTCCATAATCCTTTGTGTTCATTTTAAGAACCCTTTCATGCCTTAATTGCTCCTCCTGTTTACATACAAATTACAATTAATATATTTAATAGTTTTAAAGGAGAAAAATCAAAATATTTTAAAAAAAACTTGTTTTTAAGTAGAGTGAAGGGTCAAAAACAGACTTTTAACTATCCAATTTTTCGAATTTCATGTGTGACCTATCAAGCATGCGACTTTTCTATTACTAACATAACTCAACTATCAAACGTTTCATTTTCCTACCTTAACGATGGTGAATCCAGGTAGGTAAAAAAGAACAACTAATGGTTCAGGTGTACTGTTAAATAGTTGGTGATAGTTCATGTATGAAACTTGTACACCGGAGCCACATGTAGTTGGTCGACACCCCTCGTCGGAAAATTACAGTGTGTAGCTAGAGTAAAAATATTTTTTATGTATATATATTACATATTGACACTCCTTGAATTCTACGCGATTTTACTTCTTTATATTTTGACACCCCTTAGTCGAAGTTCTGGCTCCGCCTCTGTGTACACCTAATATAGTTCAGATATGAAACTCAAAAAGTCATGATATTTTAGGTGTGTTTTTGACCGTTAACTTTTTTAAGGTATGCAATTTAAATTTTCTCCAGCTTCATGAAGGGAAAAAAATAAAGAACTCTAATCAAAAAGACCAGAGAGTACTGAACTCTTTGGCCATAATACATAGCATTTGAATAATCATGATTACTAAAGAAACTGAAAGTGATTTAACTTGCATACAATTTATTAGCCTCAATATTCCAAGAAATTGTTAATAAAATGATGATTACATTATATACTAATTAAATACAAACCTCATGAGTTGCACTCAGCTCTTCCTGATCAAAGTTGCTCAAAAAGCTCGACTGTCGACCTGCTGCATCAAAGTAATTGTGCCACATAGTCTTACTTTAATTTGCCTTAGTCTTATTGTTCTTGAAACTCGAACAAGATTAAATATTATAGCTTAAACAAACCAAGTATAAACCTAATTAAACAGCATTTTATAAGTAATTACAATTATAGTACTTAATCAAATTCCTCTCTACATGCAGGAGTTTCGCCTAATTTGGCCTATAGTATTAAGTGGCGTAGCCAGAAATTTTAACCAGAAGACCGGAAAAAAAATGCAAGAATATGATTGACAAGAGCTTGTTAGGTTCTAATTGTACTTAGTATATATGTCTTGTTGATTCTAAGTAAAGAAACCTAATTATGTATACATATATAGGAGTCATTATAGTTAAGTTCATGTACCTGCAAATGAAGTTGAAAAAAGGGATGCAGATATGAGAAGGAAGAAGAGACTAATTTTCTTGATTAGCATGA
>JAJOOR010042474.1:0-10249 GCA_036250505.1 Solanum acaule
ATAAAATAATAAATGAATATATATATATATATATATATATATATATATATATATGTATTTGGAATAGTGATACTTTAATAACTAATTTTTAACTAATGCTCCCTCTGTCTCAATTTATGTGACATATTTCATTTTTTGAGATGCAAATAGTTTAAGTTTGATCGGGAATTTGCACATAAAATCTTCAATTTTAACTACGTGAAAAGTACTATAAGTCACAATAGTTGACAATTCAAAATATTTAAAAGGTATATATAAAAATTATGGTCAAGATAGACTTGTTTGAATCTCAAAATCTGAAATGTGTCACATAAATTGGGATGGAGGGTGTCACGACCCAAAAGCCAAAGTCATGATGGTACACAACCCAAGAACCCCAAAAATTGTGTGTAAGCCAAAAGAAATAACACATATGAGACTTCCGAAGGGAAGTCAAGCCACAAACAATAGAAAACAAGAAAGAAATTCTCAAAACCTAGTAGCATAAGTATATAAAGGAGTTTTTGGCTAAAATCATCCCTCAACTATAACTTAAACCAAAAGTACATCCTTGTGTTATATAAGTGAACAAAAAACATCCTTGCACTATCCAAAAAGTTGCAAGATTCATCCTTCTGTCTATTTTTTTAAGAAACTCACGCCACCAACAAAAAAATGTGTCAAGTCGAATGAATATTGCAAAATCTCGCAACTAGAAAGAACTAGAAGGAAGTTTAAAATCTGGAAATAGTTATTTTTGGAAAGTATAAGGAAATCTGGAAAATTTTAAGTAAGTTAAAGTGAGTTTTTGGTCAACTTCAAACGACCATAACTCCTAGCTCAGGATGAGTTAGGTGTATTTCCAGATATGGTTGAAAAGATCTTAGAATTATCTTTGCAACACCGCTAAGTTTGCGTGATTCGGAGTTCGTATGAGTGAGTTATACCCTTTGGAAGTTGGGTTGTTCGAATAAGGAAATGTCCAATCCGGATTTTTGAAGGGTAGTTTGGTCTTTTTCTTACCCAATTAATTAAATCTGTTTTTAATAAAATAATTGGCGTCAAAACTGAGTTAGTTCAGTTTACACTTTTGAGAAATAGAGTTAGGGCTTTTGGAGAAAGAACGCAAGGGAGAAGAGAAAAAGCAAGATTCGCCAAGAACTATCGATTTTGGTTGCGGATTCGCCAAAGAATTGACCCTACAAGGTATGTGAGTCTCTCATAGCGTTGGGTTCATTCACCCACGCGCCAAACATGTTTAGTTCAGCAAAATTCGTCGTAAAAGAGTTTGAAAGTTGATGTCTTGACATGAATTCTTGAATTTGAATGTTGTTCTTGAATTGGGATGAATTGAGAAGTTTTTGAGTTCGTTACGTCGCATTATAGAGTCGTTTCGAGTTAGGTTCTTAGGTACATTTGTTGGGTATCTGCATCTAAAGGTAATTTGAGAAAAAGAACCCAAGTTGGGTGATTTGGGGGCTAGAAAACGAAGAAGAAATTTGAGTGTAGGAACGCGTCGCGCGACCTGTTCCGAGAATTGAAAAATTCTACTCTGCGTCGCGGGGCTGACACGAGGTGTTCTGCCTCAAAAGATGTTTTCGGAACCAAATTTTAATTATGCCTCCGCGTCGCGGACCCACCTTCAAATCTTGATTTTTGGTCTTTTCTCATGTTTAACTATCTAAAATCATTCCTAAACAACATGAGATCTTTTCAAACACCAATCATAATCCTTGAATCCATAATTCAATTTAAGGATCAGTTAAGAGTCAAGTCAAGAACAGTTAAGATTAAAGTCAAGAGAAGTCAAGAGTCAAGTAAGAGAAGTTCATTTCAAGTTTTCATAAGTCTTTTACAAACGTTTTAACTTTGTTTTACGACTTAAGTTTTGAAGTTGAGTAAAGAGTAAGAGCAAAGTTCATTTTCTTTAAAATGATATATGAGAACTAAGTATTCCCAAGAGTAAATGTTTTCACATTTAAGATGAGAGGAAATTGAGATTTCCAAAAGAGTTTTGAAGAACAAAAGGGAATATTGATTCCAAGAGAGTTTTTTAAGCTAACTTTGAGCAATTATCTCAAACCAGAGAAGAAGTTGTTTTAAAAACATATGAGCTAAGTATATTTTGGGTGTAGTATTGAGCACCGATATGGGGACGCTAGTTCATATTAACTCAAGCCCCTATAAACCATGTAGCCATCATAGGCAAAAAAAGGATCATACTTTTTAGATGATTCCTTTGTGCTTTTTAGCATAGACTAGTGGATCCACTTAGTAGTTCAGGTTCTATACCGATGGCAAGGTATATGACAGTCCTTGGCAACGTGAGGTAAAACGTTGTACCATCACGTAGGCTCATAGTAATGGTTGTCGGTTTGAGAATCTCCCACAGAAGTTATATTACTTTCTAAATGAGTAAAGTTAAGTTTGTTATTGCTTTATCTTTTAACGAACTAAGATTGTTTTCAGTTGTTTTATAAGCTTTATATATATATCGCATGTGTTTTATTGCTTTATATTGAGTTGAGTATCCATGAGTTGAGAAGAGACATGTAGGTGTTTCTTCCATAATCTCTTTCGAGCCTATGTTTGTTAGCATTCCAACTCGCATACTCGTACATTCAATGTACTGATCCAGTTGGCCTGCATCTTATTATGATGCAGACGTAGGTAACCAGGATCAACATCCAGTGCCTCGTTGATCCAGCTTGAGCATTTAGAGTCTGTTGGTGAGCCTCCTTGCATTCTGGAGGACTCCTTTATTTGATTTCTAGTCTTTCAGATGTTAGGATGATCGGGGGTCCTGTCCCAACATCCCTCTTTGTTTTAGAGGCTTCATAGACAGTTAGTAGTTCAATAATCTTTGCATTATCATTTTTATGTTAAAGAGTTGGGTTGCCACTTTGGCCAAGTTGAATGTTTAATCTTTAAAACATTCTCAGTTATTTTATTATTCAGTTCAGTTAAGTTCATTGATCATTATAGATATGAATATTTTCTTCCGCTGAGTTAAGTAAGCCAGACCAAGGGTTCGCTTGGGACCATCGATGGTCTTCGAGTGCCAGTCCCGCCCAGGGTGTAGGCTCGGGGCGTGACAAATATATGTACACATGGTTAAGCTAGACAAGTTGGGTGATTTTTCTAATTTTAAAAAAAATTGAGTGTTTAAATCATATTCAGACAAAATATATTCAAATTCTAAATATTCTTTGTAAAAAGTATGGTCAAATACAACTCCAACTTCAAAAATTTCAAATAAAGTATTTTTTTTTCATAACTAAACGCCTACGTAATTTCACTAAATTTCCAATATTTATGTACATTGTATAAAATGTGAATTGCTACATATGTACTAAATATTTTACTAAAGAATAAAATCTCTAACCAGTTGGGCGTAATATTTTTAAAATAATTTTTTTACATAATATTTCTATACATCGGAACCTTCCGTATAAATATTTCAAGACTTATGTATTGTTGCAAGTTCATTTACTTGATGATGCAAAAAAATATACAAACAAACAACTTACAAAATTTAAATTATGAGAATTAAAGATTCATTTCCTATCCATATCCTTATTCTTTGTTGGTAACTTTGATCTTCTCATCGTGGCTAAGACATGACCAACTTAAAAAAAAATATTTTTTATTGGTTCAATCAGTTTCTTAACAAAAATAGACTGAAGGATGATTCTTGTTATTTTTTTGGATAGTATAAGGATGTTTTTTGCTCACTTAGATAATATAAGGATGTACATTAGATTTGAGTTATAGTTGAGGGATGATTTTAGCCAAAAACTCTATATAAAGCATCTAATTATTTCTAGAATCTGAAATACATCTCAAGTCTTTGAAAGGAAAGTTTGAGACTTTAAATGATAGATAAAGACCTATGTCGATCAGGTAGGATCTCACACAACTTCGAAAGAGAGAAATCTGATGGATCCAATCAACTGCAACGAGGATAACCCTGATTAGGTACTACATCAAAAGGTTAACAAAAGTAGGGGTGAGTACGATCCACATGTACTCAGTAAGTTAGATTGACTGAATATAATCAACTAAATAGACTTAAGAAATAAACTATGAAACACTTTCATATGCAGGCAGAGAAGTCTTATTCCGACATCGATGTCAACAATTTATATAGAACGACACGAATAATGTATACACACAAGAGTACACGTATCATTTAAATCGACACATAAACAAATTACACAACATAATAAGGTTGGTCAATGTGATGTAATGAGATGATGAAATGATGTGGTGATACCAAGATTGTCGCACAACATGTCGTATACACTTTGCCGAGCAATTAGCTTCCAAACAAGGACCCATGGGGGACTTGCAGTCCATATATCGATCACATAATCTCAATATCTCATCAACTTGCCACCTAGCTCGTGGTTAATGATATAAGTAAGATGCCCTATTTTCTTTCTCAAAAAGATAGTATTCCTCCACTTTTTCGTCGTATTTCCATGAATAATGATATGTTGCATGATGATGACTGCATCACAACATATATAACACAAGGCATAATCATTTCATCAAGAGTTTTTAAATAGTATCAATTTCTCAAACTCAACAAGCTATGAAGCATATTCTCAAATGATAGGGATAGTGGAGGAAATAATTTGAATTCAACTTTTACCACTTAGAAAGCGTTACTTTCATTTTAGGCAAAAGTACTCATTACCCCCTTGAACTTGAAGTTTTTTATTCGGTGTACACCTAAACTATATTCCATTTTAATTACCCCCGTCGCGTACACCTTTATTGTCTGATCACTCCAATCGTGTCTACACGCGCATGATACCTAGATAAATATTAGCCACCTAGATAATTAAATGTCAAACCTTCTCACCTAGATTAAAACTTCCGGACTAAGCTACTCACTAAGCTCTAACAAGTGTAATCGATGACGACATATTTCAAAACTTTTGGCTCTCTAAGTAGTGTAATGGACAGAGTAAAGCGTAGATTTCGCGAAACTCTTTTTGGATTTGGGTCAATTGCAGTTCTTAGACGTGAAGGCTTGCTCGATTTCGTGAAGCGTTTGGTCTATTGGTCGATTTTCTGTCGATCTTGTCTGAAATTGTTACCAAGTAAGTGATTATTCACTCTTATGATGTGTTGTTGTTTGTTTCCTTTACTATTTCATTTATATTTTGCCTTATTTTTCGTTTAAGGTTTTGCCGTAATTTGGCTAGGGTTTCACCATAGTTTTCGATTGAGTTTTCGATTAGGGGTTTGATAGTTTTCAACTAGAATTTTCACTTAATGAATGTATTATTATGAAGTTGTTCAGCTTATGCATGCATGAGTATTAGGGTTTCTGGTAATTAGTTAAAAAAATAGGGCTTTTTAGTAAAATTAAGATTCTATGGTTTTTATTTCAATATTCTATTTTGGTTTTGTTAAATGGTGGGGTATTTTGTAATTTCCTTATGTATATTTGTATATTGTTGAGTAATATAGCTACTAAGTACCAATTATGTTTTTGTACTGTTTATTATAATTTCCTTGTATAATTGTATGCTTATGAGTTAAATTTGGTTTTTTTGCTTCTGTTTTGGTGTTGTTGTCTATGTTTTGGTGTTGTTGCCTCTGTTTTGGTGTTATTGTATATGTTTTGGTGTTGTTGCCTTTGTTTAGTTGTTGTTGCATATGTTTTGTTGTTGTTGCCTTGTACTATTGATTGTTATTGTGGTTATAGGTTGACACTATGGCTACTAAGTACCTCAATTTAAGGTTCAAATTTAGGGGTATCTTGGTGAGTGAGGTAGGTCCTGTATATGTTGGGGGGGGGGGGTAGGACTGAATATGTAGAGAATGTGGATGAAGATCATTTGTCAATTCCTGAACTTGCAGATTATGCTAAGTCTTTTGGGATTAGTAAGTTAGGAAAAACTTATGCAGTTCCATCTCTAGGGGGTGATCTGGTGGAATTGAAAAATGGCATGGACATTTGTAACATTGCATTATTTATGCATGATGGGGACACAATAGATATTTATGTGTGTGATGACACTATTTTAGAGAATGTGGGTCCCAGTGAAGGTCAAATTAGTCAATCTTTAAGTCAAGTGGTTGAGTCTTTTAATGCACATGGGGAATCTGATGGTTCTTTAAATGCACAAGGGAAAGAACTAGATCTAGGGTTAGGTTCCTCTTTTTCCTTTTCATCTAGTGAAAGAGTTGAGAATGATGGGGTTACAAGGGTCCAACAAGAAACTGATGATGATTATTCTTCAATAGATTGGACTGATACTGAAGAAGAAGTTTAACCAAGTGCCCAAGAAAATACAGAGGAAGACATAGACAATGATTCTATTTGTTCTGACCAGTCTATTGACTATGGAAGTGATGTGCATGAGGAGTTGAGGATAGTTAAGGAAGATGTGAGAAAGTTTAAAGAAAGTAGGAGGAGAAAGAAGAAGGAAAAACTAAAAGGTTTTTTTAGGTAAAGTTGGACTTGATGAAGGGTATGAAGATATTGAAAAAGGCAAAAAAAAATCAAGGGTAAGCTAACAGAGAATGAGCCATACTATGACAGTTCTGATTGTGATAGTTTTCAAAGTGATGAAGAAGAACCTGTTCTGATGATGAACTTAAATGAGAGAGTTTAAGGGGGAGAAAGAAGAGTAATAGAGTGATATATGATTCTACTTGTGATGTTGTAATATGACAGTGTGGTTTGGTATTTGTAAGTATGTGAATGAGAGTACTAGAGTAAGAGTCAGGTGTAAAAGTGGTTGTCCATGACTGTTGTATGCAAGCAAGGAAAGAAGGAGTGAGAACTTTACTATCAAGACATACAACCCAAGGCACAAACGATGTACTAGGACCACCAATAATATTTTGTGTAATTCAAAAATTTTATGCAAGTATCTGAAAGATAAGATTATTTCTCAACCTAGTATAAAAGGGTGGGAAATACAAGAATTGGTGAGGAAAGAGTTGAATGTTCATGTAGGCAAGACAGTTTGTTTAAAAACAAGAAAAAATAGTTTAAAGGAAATTATGGGGGATCATGTGGCAAAATTTAATAGAATCCTAGACTACAGGGATATGTTACTCCAAACAAATTCTGGTAGCACTTGTGTTGTGAAGGTTAAAGATTCATAATCAGAAAATGGGATGAAACAATTTCACTCTTTTTATATATGTTTTGATGCTAAGAAAAAGGGTTTCCAACAAGGATGCATAATATGTATAGGGCTGGATGGGTGTTTTCTAAAAGAAATTTGTAAGGGTCAACTTTTTGTAGCTGTTGCTAAGGATGCAAACAACCAAATATATCTAATAGCATGGGCAGTAATTGGTACTAAAAGCAAGTTGACATGGAAATGGTTCATGACCATTCTGCAAGATGATCTTAGTCTAGGAGATGGTTCCCAGCTTACTATCATTAGTATATGCAAAAGGTAACTAAATTTTTTTTTTGTTTATCTTTAATTTAATTTGATCAAAATTTAACTATTTTTATTATTTTACTTTGCAACTACAGGGACTAATAGCTGCTGTAGATGAACTATTTTTAGAATGTGAGCACAAAATGTGTGCTAGACACATATTAGCAAATTGGTCACAAAACTTCAAAGGCATAGAGAGAAGGAAGAAATTTTGGGTTTTGTGCTAGATTAACATTTGAGGCACAATTTAAGTACAATATAAATGCCCTATCCAAGCTGGGAAAACGTATAGTTGAAGCCCTTATCAGATACAATAAAGAGAAATGGTACAAAGCTTTTTTCCTAACTTTTTGAAAATGTGATAGTATAGATAACAACATGGCATAGAGTTTCAATGCTTGGATCTTGGGACCTAGGAACAAGACTATTGTAACTATGTTGGAAGAAATTGGAGTTAAGGTGATGAGTAGGGTGAGTAAGTCAAGAGCATTTGCTGAAACATGGATAGATGGAATATCTCCAATGGCAATGATGTTATTTAATACCAATGTAACAAGATTAATACAGTGTAACATTGAATGGAATGGTGATGATGAATTTGAAGTGTCAGAAGGGGTATACAAGCATACTGTGAACTTGGGTCAACAGAAATGTAGTTGCAGATCTTAGGAATTAAAAGGTATCCCATGTGCACATGGTATAGCAGCAATGAACCACTTGAACATGGATGCATCACAAACAATTTCAAGCTGGTATAGAAAAGAGACATATCTGAAAACATATTCTCATTTCATTCAACTAGTCCCAAACATGAAAATGTGGCCTGAAAGCATAAACCCAATGGTTGAACCACCTGAGGCAAGACAAATGCCTGGTAGGCCACCAAAGAATAGAAGAAGAAAAATTGGTAAAGTGAGAAAACTGGGAAGTTGCCAAGAATGGGGACAATGATGACATGTTCAATTTGCAAAAGAGCAAATCATAACAAGAGAAATTGTCCAAAAAATCCTAAACATAAGTCTACACCAACACCCACTCAAGAGGTACATTCACATTAATTTGCTTTTATAAATTAGATTAGGTTACTTATTAATTTAGTTTCTTGTTGTATTCTTTTTCTACTCACATTAGTCCATCATTAGGAAAAAGAGAGGTAGAGGTCAATATGAAAGAGCAAGCAGCAAGACTGGTACAAGAAGAGGTGCAGGAAATAGTTACAAGAAGAGGCCAAAAGTGATTGGACAAGGTGTATTTGTTGCTGATACTGGATATACATGTATTAATGTAAGTGTCTTATAAAATTGTCAAAATTATATTTTTAAATGTGAGACCCAAAATAACTATGTTGTTAATATTGCAGCAATGATTGTCTAGCAGTAAGAGGGTTAATACTGGTGTGGTAAGTTCTACACATGTGACAAGTGAAATTGATTTTAAACCTACCAAGGAACTGAAGTGGAAAGGCAAACAGGCCATGACTCAAAGAGAACTTCAAGTCCAAAGTGTTGTGCGTCGTATTCAAACCAGATCAAACGTGGTTGAAATTCAAACAAGGGCACAAGCTAAGGGAAAATCACCCTCAAAGAAAACTTCTTAGTTGTGTGGTTGTAATAACCAAACTTAAATTAGTGACTGTTTTGTATTTTGGTGCTTGTGTGGTTGTTCAACCAAACTTAAAGTAGTGTCTGTTTGTGTTTTGGTGCTTGTGTGGTTGTTCAACCAAACTTAAAGTAGTGACTGTTTTTTGTTTTGGTGCTTAACTTAAGTTATTGTGGTTGTTGGTTGAAACAATGAAACACTATGATGTTTGTGTTTGATGATCAAGAAAGCACTAGTTATGTTATGCCTTTATGTTATTATTTCGTGTTTTGTTATCATATTACCAATTAATTACATGTAACTGTAGTTTTATGAAAAAAGGACAAGTCAATTGAACATACACAAAGATATATATATATATATATATATATATATATATATCTTTAATCAGCAGAAACATATATCACTAAAACACCAAACCAAACTAATCCACAAAATGAGAACCCTAGAACCAAAAGACCTTGCGTTAATAACAATTGCATTCACAAAAAATAATTCAACGAGACAGTAAATAAAAGAACAATATCACATTACATATCAAACTAATTCCCAAAATCAGTTTCAACATCCATCTACACTTCAACTGTTTTTCTTGTTTGTTGGTCTTCTTTAACAGACCCAAAATCACAGTATTCGCCTGGCTAGGAAATTCTAAATCATACCAATCGAAAAACTTACAAGGATTTCAAAATGAGGACTGCATTTCTTAAAATCAAAGTTAAAAAAATTACATAATACGAACTTGGTAAATAAAAAGCAAAAAAATATGAAACAATACATACCACATAGTGTCTACAACCGAGAAATCTACGTCCGAGATTGTCATTTGTCCATGAAATTTTCAGAATTGGAGGAGTCCCACATAAGCAAACAAGTCTCTTATAATAATTCATGAATTTAGCAATATCAATTAAAAAAAAAATAATCTAAAATTTGAAAAGGGAGAAGGGATTAGGGAGAATAAATAGTTAGAGAATAGAGAGAGAAAGATCTTTAAAATATGCCAAATATTAAAGAAAAATGGAGATTTTACGTTTTTTACCGTTGCAGCGTTATGATGTGGCAAAAAATACTTCCTCACGCGTCTAGTAGAGTGTGTTGTCAATTTCTACGCCAGGTGGACAATAAAGGTGTACGCGACGGAGGAATAAACAAGTTTGGGGGTGGGGGGGGGGTTAATTAAAGCGGAATTTAGTTTAGGTGTACACCGAATAAAAAAAACTTCAAGTTCCGGGGGGGGGGGGGGGGGG
>JAJOOR010042481.1:0-11561 GCA_036250505.1 Solanum acaule
TAGTCCTTTAGTTTCAGTTTTGCTAGATCTAGTTGGGGCATGTCCCAACATTTCTAGTCAGTTTAGAGGCTTATTTCAGACATAGTTAGATTCAACTTAGTATTGAGTTAATATTTTCTTTGTATTAAACTCATCAGTTTTCATTCATCTCACTTATCGTATATGGGTATTCCCCATCATTTCAGACTTACTTTATGATTTAGCTTCCGCATCAATTACTATTATCTTTAGTATGCTCATGATTATGCCAGTAGGGTTAGCTTGGGGTCACTTATGATCTTAGGTTTTGTGTCCGCGTCCAGGGGGTAGCCTCGAGGCTTGACAAACTTGGTATCAGAGGACTAGGCTTAAGAGTCCTAGGATATATGAAAATCCACACTAAGTTGAGTCATTTTCATGGGTGTGAAGTGTACCACATCTAATGAGAGGGAGGCTATGAAGTGTTTTGGGAAAACTTCACTTTCTTGATATTTTTATCGTGTATTGGTATGATATCCTTTCTAATCCATCGTTATGCGCTTAAGATCATGCCTCATCGTAGAGCTTACGCATGGAATGCTAATGCATGCAACGTTAATGCAGTTCCTCTAATCCCAGATCAGGAAGTTTCGAATGCAGAGTTTCAGAACGCTATTCAACTTTTGGCTCAAAGTATGAATAATCAAAATAATCAGAACAATCAGTAGGTTGAGGGAGATAAGCTTAGGGAAATCGCTAAGGTAAACAAGAAAGCTAGAACAGGGAACTATAAGTACTCTCAGTAGAAATCGGGTGGTGGAAATCACTCACAATTTTGACAAGATCAGAATAGTAGGGCACCGGGCTATAAGTCTCAGGAAAGTGTTTCAGGAAATAGGACCTACCCAACTTTTCCAAAGTGTGGTAAGAACCATCTAGGCGAGTGTCTTGCAGGCAAGGAGGGATGTTTTTGATGTAGTCAGTCTGGTCATAGGGTGAAGAATTGCCCTTCTACCAGGAAGAGGCAAGAAGGTAACAATACTAGGGCTCAGTTTACAGCTGCAACAGTACCAACATGTCGCCCAACTCAGCAGGGTGTGTCATCTTGTACATGTGGCAGTCATCGCCAAGGCATGCTTTATGCTCTCCAGGCTCACCAGGACCAGGAAGATTCTCCTGATGTGATCACTGGTACGTTTCGAGTCCTTCTTTAGATGTTTTTGTAGTGTTAGATCTAAGGGCTACTCTTACCTTTGTAATTCTCTTTATAGCAGTAATCTTAGGAGTTAGTCTAGAAACTCCTTCAGAACCCTTCTCAGTCTCTACCCACAGTTGGTGACCTAGTTATAGCTAGACGGGTATAGAGAAACTGCCATATCTCAGTCTCTTAGAAAGTCACCTCAGCAGATCTTGTAGAGTTAGAAATGGTAGATTTCGATATAATTCTAGGCATGGATTAGTTTCACTGTTATCATACCTCAGTCGATTGTAGAATTAGGGTTGTTCAGTTCAAATTTCCAAATGAGCCAGTCTTAGAATAAAAGGGTAGTAGCTCAGTGCCTATATGTCAATTATCTCTTACCTTAAGGCCAGAAAGAGGTGAATCTAGAGGGTGGTGTAACACATATTGAGGAAAAAGGGAAGGAAGTAGAAAAAGTTGTTTATCGGCTTGCTCTCTTAGGAGTTAGTCTTACTAACACATTAGATAGTGGTGTGATAGTCCAGAATAGATCAGAACCTTCATTGGTAGTGGAGGTTAAGGGAAACAGGACAATGATCCTATATTATTTCAGTCAGAAAGTGCAGTTTAACAACAGAAAGTAGAGGTTTTCTCTCAAGGAGGAAATGGTCGCTTATGTGTTCCTTAGGTAGATGGGTAGGTGAAACAGCCTTGATTGGGCCAGATTTGGTTTATGACCCTATGGGAAAAGTTCAACTCGTCAGAAATAGACTTAAGATAGAAGTCCTATGTAGATGTAATGAGAAGGAAATTAAACTTAGAGATAAATGATTGACTTTTCTTGAAAGTGTCACCTATGAAATGGTGATGAGATTTGGCAAAAAAAGGAGCTCAGTCCTAGATATATAGGCCATTACAAGATTCTGAAAAGGATTGGTAAATTGGCTTATAAGTTAGAGTTACCAACAGAACTAGCAGCAGTACATCTGGTCTTTCACATTTGTCTTTTGAAGAAGTGTGTGGGTGATCCAGCATCCATAGTGCCATTAGAGAGTGTGGCAATGAAAGACAATCTTTCATATGAGGATGTACCAGTTGAGATTCTTGACCATCAGGTTAGAAGGTTGAGAAACAAAGAAGTCAATTCAGTCAAGGAGCCAGTCTGTAAAGGGAGCTACTTGGAAAGTAGAAGCAGCCATGAAGTCCAAGTATCCTCATCTCTTTCCTTCTGATTCCACTCCAGCTTGAGGTAATAGTTCCTCTTCAGTTTTTCAGTCATTTATGTGTAAATTCGGTCTTAGTATCATGTTCCTTCAGTTGTACTTGCATTTTCAGCGTATTTGCATGTATTGGAAGTCAGTTCAGTTAAAAATTCAGTCTTTAGTATTTAGTGGTAGGGTTTACAGCTCTTTCCCTCCATTCCAGCTAGTTTAGTCTTCATTCGAGCACGAATGTTCTCAAAGAGAAGATAATGTAACACCCCATATCCAAAAACAGACCAGATTTCAGATTTTCAAAAGTTGTCGGTGCAACGTACAATCGCCACCCACGGATTGTGGTCTGACCCACGACCCGTGTTGTTGGTATGTGGTTTACCACTACAACCCTCCTAGAACTTAGCTAAAAAATCGGCTAAGGGTCGATCCACGATCGAACCTTCAGTCCGTAGGTCAAGCCACAGTTCGTTGTCCTAGTCCATGGATCAGACCCCCCTTACCCAGCACGGATCGTCGTTCTATCCACGGTCCGTAGGTCTGATCGTTGGTGAAGGCCAGCAACCAATTAGGGGGAAATTTCTAATTGGGTCAACTTCAAATGGTCATCACTCCCAGCACAAAAGGAATTATGTGTCCCATGACCTATGATAAGATAGATAACTGAATCCTCTTTCCAACACCACCGAGTTTGCTAAAATCCAACCTTCGAGTAAAATGTTATGCTCGTTTTAGGCCCTGTCGAGCAGACTTGACTAACGACCCCAATCTACGGACCTCAACCTATGGCCCGTAGGTCCTGTCCATCGGTCACTCCGACAGTAGTTAAGCCATAGGTCTTTTGGTGTTTTCCTATTTCGTCGGACTCCTAAGCTACGTTGTTTAGACCCTAAATTATATGGTTTTAGTCAGTTTAAGCCTAGAAGTATAACTAGAACTTACCTAAGTCAAATCATTCACCAAAACTTAGAGAAATTAGAACGTAAGAGTAGAAAGAAGTCAAGAACCTTAGTTTAAGAACGCAACAAGTTTCCATCAGTTCCAGCCCCGAAATCAAAAGATTTCTCCGTAGAATTCATCACCAGATATGTGGGATTTCACTAGTGTGTTCCTTTTGCCCATTAGGTCCCTAGAATTCAGTCAGTTTCTTGATTCTCTTACTATGAACAGACCTAGGGTTTCTAGAATTTCAGCAGATTATCATGAATTACTTATGAATATGTCCCAAATTAGATTATCATGTTTGCACTCAATTTATTGCATGGATTTCAGAACCCTAGCTATGTATTTGCTTAGTTCTTGAATTACACATGCTAGGTCAGATATTCAGTTATTTAGATATATATGCTCCAGCTTTGAACGCCACATTATCAGTATATTTTAGCATAAACCCTATTTTGAGTTATAAATCTTGAGAAGCCTTTTTTTAAGAGAACACTTGAGTTTTAAACTGACATTTTGAGAAAGTTAAGATGAGTTTTGAGAAAGAGCTTCTAAAACATGATTATTATGACAATCGAGTAGGTCATCAATGTATGAACAGTATGGTATCTAGATATACCATCAATGTTTATGCAGTATGACTTCCCAAGTCATCAATGATCATAGTATAATATGATTTTGAATTGTTTTCTAAGAAAGACTTTTCAAGTATGAGTATCTGTATGTCAGTATTTTGAGCTATTCAGTATTTCAGTCATAATGTATTCAGTTATACATGCCTCAGTTTATGAATGCATCATTATCAGATTAATTGTTGCATTCTTAGTGGTGAGTCCTCATTTTCAGAGGACAATAGTCATGAGTTTCTTTTTCAGTATTTTTGGTTCTTTAGTTTCAGTTTTGCTAGATCTAGTTGGGGTATGTCCCAACATTTCTAGTCAGTTTAGAGGCTTATTTCAGACATAGTTAGATTCAGCTTAGTATTTAGTTAATATTTTTTTTGTATTAAAATCATCAGTTTTCATTCATATCAGCTATAGTATATGGGTATTCCCCATCATTTCAGACTTACTTTATGATTTAGAGTCCACATCAATTATTATTATCTTTAGTATGCTCATGATTATGCCAGCAGGGTTAGCTTGGGGTCACTTGTGATCCTAGGTCCCGTGTTTGCGTCTAGGGGTAGCCTCGGGGTGTGATAACTCTGTCCCGTCAAATCTATGCGTGCGACTACAAAATGGCATAACCTTTGACATTTTTTAAAATTCTTCAAAGAGGAGGTACTTGTCTTTCAGCAAATCAGTGTCTTCTTCCGTAAAAAAAAGGATGGTACTATAAATACTGAACAAGGAAAAATCAGGTTAGGTGGTAAGTGTTAAGCTTAACAACTATAGCAATGAAATTGAAGTTGGTGAGACTATAGGGGATCAATCATGAATTGAAAACATACCGGCATATCAGGAAATATCATCAAATTTTTCAAATTACAAGTTGACCTTAGGAGGTTGTCTAGCATTGGGAAGGAAAGTTTTGAAACATAAGAACTTATTGTCAAGCATCTACATTCCATCAACGGTAAGGAGACGTCTTCCTCTTCCACCATCAAATTGGAAATCACCTGAACAAAAGAATGAGGCAAATGATAAAAACAGGAGCTCTATTCACAATCAACATAAAAAGATTGATAACTGACCTTGATAGACCGGGATGAAAGTATTAGCTCATTAGCACAACGAACGCTTACAACATATTTTTCTTTATGTTTACATCCATTTCATCATATTCATCATAGTAGAGATTAAAATTGGCATAGCTCAAAGATGACAAGTCCCCGAGCTTAATTTTGTTTGACTTAAAACCCTGGAAATCTTTAAATGTTCAACATATGGAGCAATAATTTCTAAGCAACATGTATCACTTTCGTATGAATACTGATCCCCGTAAGGATGATCATGATGGGTCAATTGCAGCCGCCTACGTTTTGGAGAAGTCATGTGAAAATGACTAAAACCACAAAATCCTTGAAGCTCCAAAGATTCCAATTGAGGACAATCTAACATTATTTGTTTAATGTGTTCATCCAAGAGAAACAAAATTTGCAGTGTTAAACTCTTCAGAGATGTCCAATTTAGTACACAATATTATGATATTATGCAATTATCGCAGTTGAGTGTTACAATCGATGAACTACTGCAGAGAACTCCTGGAAAGCTATAGGGTTGGGGCTGAGTCGAATTAACATTTCTATAGCGTATATTCAGGCGTAAATCCTCCACTTCTTCACTCATAGAAAATTCAAGCCACTTGTCAATTTTGGGAAACTAAGACACATTATCACTATCATATTTGAACACAAAATTTAGACTGAACTTTTTAATGCTAGAACAACTAAGGAGAAGGAGTACATTATATGTTAAGGGAATGAATTGTGAACTGTCGAGCTATCTAAACTATTATACTCCTCTTCATAAACAATGTTGTCGATATCCAAAAGTATTGCCAATCTTTAGAGAGAACTGTTGTTCTAAATGCCTCTTTTGTCAAGCCCCGAGCCTACACCCTAGACGTGGTCGACACTCAAGAACCATTGTTGGCCCAAAGCGAACCCTTGACCTGGCTTACTTACTTAGTGAAAGACTTAAACATTATAACTCATGCAATAACTTATGAGATAATAACTTAGCTAAAATGGCAACTCAAGTCTTAAACATATACAACTGAAATGAATATGACTAAAGAACTATAACTACTTGTCTATGAAGCTTCTAAAATAAAGAGGGATGTCGGGACAGGACCCCGATCATCCTAAAAACTGAGAACAAGAAAGCAATGTAAAATTGAGCCCTCCGGAAATCAATGAGGCTCACCAACAGACTCAGAGTGCTCAACCTGATCAACGAGGCACTGGATGCTGATCCTGGTTACCTGTGTCTACATCATAAGACGATGCAGGCCAACTGGTATCAATACAGTGAATGTACGAGTATGCGAGTTGGAATGCTAAACATAACAATGGCTTGGAAACAATCTGAAAGGAACACTTACCTTGGCTTTACTCAACTCCTGAATAACTTAACTCAATATAAAGCAATAAAACACATGCAATATAGAGAAAGCTTTTAAAACAGTAGAAAGCAACTTAGTTCGTTAAAGAAAGGCAATAACAAACTCAATTGTACTCGTATAATGAAGTAATATAATTTCTGTGGGAGTTTCTCTAACCGACAACCACCACTATGAGACTAAGTGGTGATACATCGTCTTGCCCACGCTGCCAGAACTGTCCTATACTTTGTCGTCATATAGAATTCCTTAACTAAGTGGATCCACTAGTCTATGCTAAAAAACGCTCAAGGATTTATCTAAAAAGTATGATCCTTTCTACCCATGATGGCTACATGGTTTATGGAGACTTGAGTTAATATGAACTCGCGTCCCCATATCGGTGCTCAATACTACTCCCAAAATATACTTAGCTCATGTGTTTGTAAACACAAAACTCTTTCTTTGATTTGAGATAATTACTCAAAGCGTAGCTTAAAAGCTCTCTTGGAAATCGGTGTTTCCCTTTCTTGTTCAAATGTGAAAACATTTTAAACTCTTGGGAATACTTAGATCATGTATAATATTTGAAGAAATGAACTCAACTCTTTACTCTTTGCTTATCTTTAAACGTAAGTCTTAAAACAAAGTTAAAACGTTTGTAAAAGACTTTTGAAAAACTTTATGAACTTTTCTTGACTTGATTCTTGACTTCTAAACTTGACTCTTAACTTTCCTTGAATTGAATTATGGATTCAAGGTTCATGATCTCATGTTTATGGATGATTTCATGACGTTTAGACGTACTTTAGAGTGTTGGAATCAACTAGGAAGTGTTAGTACACTTTAGAAGGACTTAGACGGGCTAAACGACAAAAAATAGGTGAAAAATGACGACTCGGGCGCATCCCTGGCGCACCGCGCCATCCCCTAATTACTGGGGCTCCGAAATGGCATACTTCTGGCGCATCGCCCCAACCCTCCTGGCGCAACGGCGGTGTGTCGCCCCAACATCGCCCCAGGCAAAGCTGATGAACTTTTCCTTTCGTTTTTTGACCTTAAATCGATTTAATCCGATTTTTTTTCTCAAATTAACTTTAGATTCATGTACCCAAGTCATATACACAAGGATCTAACTCAAATTAAATCTAATAATTGACATTAAACTCTCAAGAACTCCTCAATCTCAACCCAAATTCAAGAACACCCATCAAGAACATTCAAAGTTCCAAGTATTTTAGGACAAATTTGCGTTGAAATAAACATGTTTGGCGCCTGGGTGAATGAACCCAATGTTATGAAAGTCTCACATACCTCGTAGGGATCACCCCTTGACGAAATCCCCAAGTGAAATCCTTACGAATGATGATCTTGGCTTTTTTCTCCTTTCTTCTCCTCTTGCGTTCTCTCTCCAAAAACCCTAACTCTATTTTTCAAAAGCGTAAATTGAATCCTACCAGTTTAGACCCTAAAGTAATTTCCAAAAATGAATTAATTAAGTTGAGTATGGAAAAGACCAAATTACCCTTCCAAAATCCGGATTGGACTTTCTTTATTTGAACAACCCCAATGGGAATAACTCACTGATACGAACTCAGAATCGCGCAAACTTGGCGGCGTTGGAAATATTACTCCAAGATATTTCCTACAATATCTGGAAACACACCTAAATCATCCTGAGCTAGTAGAGTTGACTAAAAACTCATTCTTAACTTAACTTAAGCAAATTTCCAGATTTTCATTCTTTCCAAAAATCACACTTTCTAATTGTAGATCTTTCTAGTTATTTCAATTTGTGAGATGTTACATATTTTATGGACAATCAAGAAAGAATTTTAACAATAATTGTAACACCTCTGAAAAACCAGACATAGAAATGCAGCAGAAAAACACTAGAACTAGTGAACCACAACAGGGTTCAAAGATCGTGAAAGGGATCACGATCCGTCGACCTGCCCATAGTTCGCTCACCTGTGCTGCAGAGGTAGACCACAGAGCCTTTCACAGGTTTTGGACCACCTTACGAGCCATATTGGTGCTCGTGAGAGCCAGGGAGAGTTCACCAAGCCCAGACGTAAGACCACAAGGCACTTCACGGGTCGTGGTCCTGACGACGGGCCGTGGTGGTGCCCGTGGAAGGCCACCCTCTAAACCAACAGCCACTAGACCAAGGACCAAGACCATCTTGACGGTCCGTGTTCCCTTTGATGGTCTGTCAAACGGGCCATGGTCGGCTGCGTCAGTAAGTCATGGGCCGTTTGGTCCCTATGCGTTAGACACCTAAACTACATCATTTAACTCCTAAAATACATAGTTTTGGTTAGTTTAAGCCTAGTAACTTAATTAGAATCTACCCTAAGCGATTCATTCACCAAAATTTAGCAAACTCAGAGCAAAAAGGGAGAAAGAGTCGACCAAACCCCTCTCCAAGAACATATCATGTTTTCATCAGTTTCAGCCCTGAAATCAAAAGATTTCTCCGTGGAATTTGTCACCTGGTATGTCGGATTTCACTAGTGGGTTCCTTTCACCCATTAGGTCCCTAGAATTTAGTATTCTTGATTCTCTTCATATTATCTAGACCTAAGGTTTCTTGAATGTTAGAAATTATTGTGGATTAGTTGTTAGAATGTTCCTAATAAGATTATCATGTTGTTGTAAGAATGTTGCTTAGTTCCTTGCATGAAATTCATAACCATAGTGGTTTAATTCTTCTAGTTCATGAAATGCACTTGCTAGGTCAGTAAATAAGATAATCATGCTTCAGTTTACGAATGCCACATTATCAATTATAATTGTTACATTCTCAGAGTTTGTATGTCAACAATTGAGCTATCTAGCATTTTAGGATTTCAGACATAATATGTCATATACATATATTCATTTAGGAGTAGTCTAAATATCGAGTTGGACTAGGGTCAGTCACCCTCAAAGCCCAGAACTACGTGCCCCCATAGGTTTGTAAGTCCCATATGTGGGCATTATATTTAGTGATCACGCCAGTCATGCCTTTATACCCTTGGCAAGGTATATTGGGTCCTCTCGATGGGGCGTATACATCGGACTGCACATTTAACTCATGTGGTTTTATGTTAGTTATTAGTAGCTCCCACAATATATTATAGTGTTTTTGACCATGTTCCAGTTATATTTCAATATTCAGTTTCAGCATGTTATGTACTTGGTCATTGCATTCAGTTTAGTTCATATTCAGTATCAGTTCAATATCTTCATAATGTTCAGATTATATCATTTGCTCAGTATGCCTTGTTCAGTTTTATGTTTGTTCAGTTGTATCCTATCTTGCATGCTCAGTACCTTTCAAGTATTGACTCATACTCTACGCTATATATTCTCGTAATGTAGGTTCAGGTACTTAGCATCCATATCAACCATAGATCGATTCTCGATCTCTATTTCAGTAGTTTCAGTGGTGAGTCCTCATAATTCGAGGACAATAGACATGTTTCTATATTTAGTATTTTCATTTCAATTTTCAGTATTTGCTAGAGTTAGCTAGGGGAATGTCTCGGTGTCTCTGGTCATTTAGATGCTTATTTCAGACATAGACAGATTAAACTTAGTATTTGATTTATAGTTTAGTGTTATAAACTCTGTTACAGTTTTTATACATATTCAGACTTAGATTGGGTATTCCCCATCATTTAGTTTATCTTATGTTTTTAGCTTCTGCACATTATTTGTTTAAGTATGCTTATGATATGCCAGCTCAGGGTTAGCTTTGGGTCACTCATTATCCCCGGTCTCGCGTTTACGTCAATGAGGTAGCCTCAGGGCATAACAAACTTAGTATCAGAGCATTAGGTTTAAGTGTCCTAGGATGTCTGAAAAGCCGCACTAAGTAGAGTCATTTTCATGGGTTTGAAGTGCACCACATCTAATGAGAAAGAGGCTACGAAGTGTTTTAGAAAAAAACTTCACTTTCTTCCTATTCTTATTGTGCGTTGGTATGATCTGCCTTTTAACTCATTGTTATGCATTTCAGATCATGCCTCCTCGTAGAGCTTACCAAAGGAATGTTAATGCGTGCAATGCTAACACAATTCCTCTAATCCCAGATGAAGAAGTTTTGAATGTAGAGTTTCGGAATGTGATTCAGCTTTTGGCTCAGAGTGTGACTAACCAGAACAATCAGTAGGCTCTAGTTCCTACTAATGCTAATAATGGGTCAGGAGCAGCCAGGGTTCGAGATTTCATTCGGATGAATCCGCCAAAGTTTATAGGGTCGCAGGTTGGTGAGGACCCACATAGTTTCATTGATGAGGTCAAAAAGATATTTGGAGTGATAAAGGTGACTGGGAATGATAGAGTAGAGTTGGAATCCTACTAGCTTAAGGATGTTGCTCACATTTGGTTTATACAATGGAAAGAAAACAAAGGTGCACATGCAGCTCCTGTAACTTGGGAATGCTTTATTGGAGCTTTTCTAGATAGATTCTTTTTGAGAGAGTTGAGGGAGGCTAAGGCTCAGGAATTCATGAATTCGAGACAAGGTACAATGTCAGTCCAAGAGTACGGACTCAAGTTCACCCAACTCTCTAGGTATGCTCTGCATATGGTTGCTGATTCGAGGGTGTAGATGTCTAAGTTTCTGTATGGAGTGTCCAATTTAGTGAAGACATAGTGCAAAAATGCTAAGTTGTTAGAGGAAATAAATATCTCTAGGTTCATGACTCATGCTCGGCAGGTTGAGGGAGATAAGCTTAGGGAAATGGCTAAGGACAATAAGAAGGCCTAAACAGACAACTATGAGTACTCTTTGTTGACACCAAATTTTGTTCCTCTTTTCTTCTAATTTATTTAGCTGAGCTTCTAAATTACTAATAAGTCGAATACTTTATAATTCACTATTATTTTCTATTTATTGCTATTGCTATCGTAATTATCTATATTACTTAAACTTTTTTTTTTGGCATAATACATATATTGGACCCTAAACTTGGCTTCAAATTTTAACTTTGACCTCCAACTTTCATAGTGCACAAATAGGCACTTTAACTTGTATAAAATAGAACAAATAGACACACATGTCCTACATGGCATCCTACATGTCATTTTTTGTCCTACGTGGTGTCCTACGTGTATTGTGCCATGTAGGACTCATGTGTTTACTTGTTCTACTTTATACAAGTTAAAGTGCCTATTTGTGCACTATGAAAGTTGGAGGTCAAAGTTAAAATTTGAAGCCAAGTTTAGGGTCT
>JAJOOR010042485.1:0-11027 GCA_036250505.1 Solanum acaule
GTTAAGCTCATTTTATCAAAATTACTTATGGCTTAGCTTAGCAGTGCATTTTAGCTTCTCTAATAAGTTGTTTTCCTTTCATGGTAATCATCATTTTGACTCACGTGAATAGCCATTTGGTACCAAGTAGTTAAGCTCATTTTATCAAAATTACTTATGGCTTAGCTTAGCAGTGCATTTTAGCTTCTCTAATAAGTTGTTTTCCTTTCATGGTAATCATCATTTTGACTCACGTGAATAGCCATTTGGTACCAAGTAGTTAAGCTCATTTTATCAAAATTACTTATGGCTTAGCTTAGCAGTGCATTTTAGCTTCTCTAATAAGTTGTTTTCCTTTCATGGTAATCATCATTTTGACTCACGTGAATAGCCATTTGGTACCAAGTAGTTAAGCTCATTTTATCAAAATTACTTATGGCTTAGCTTAGCAGTGCATTTTAGCTTCTCTAATAAGTTGTTTTCCTTTCATGGTAATCATCATTTTGACTCACGTGAATAGCCATTTGGTACCAAGTAGTTAAGCTCATTTTATCAAAATTACTTATGGCTTAGCTTAGCAGTGCATTTTAGCTTCTCTAATAAGTTGTTTTCCTTTCATGGTAATCATCATTTTGACTCACGTGAATAGCCATTTGGTACCAAGTAGTTAAGCTCATTTTATCAAAATTACTTATGGCTTAGCTTAGCAGTGCATTTTAGCTTCTCTAATAAGTTGTTTTCCTTTCATGGTAATCATCATTTTGCAGAAGTAAGATAGCCATAGTGTAGCTTAGCTCTTAAACTTGTTTTCCCTTCCCTGCAGTATTTTTCTTACCTTCAGTGAGCCCATTCACATACTTAATCCCAATGCAATTAGGTCTATTAGATATAAATGGATTTGTTATTACAATGCTGTAATATTGAGCTGGCTTGTACGTCCGTAAAAGTATGTGTGCTATTTTTGAACTGATGTTCACAACACTTAAATATTTATTCACAAGGAAATGGAAAGAACCAATAATTGTGCCCCCTCCAGTTAAATGAGCTTATTTGTTTTTTCTTTAGAGTTTTAACTAGCCATAGAGTAACTGGTTGTTTATTGATGCAGGGCATAAAGCTAGATCCTATCTGCTGCTGCTCATAAGACTGAGTCGAGTAATAGTGGAGACAAGTGGTGGTTTGATTTGTTATAGAATCTTATAGTGTAGAATGAGTGCAGAGATAAAATACTATTGATATTAACGTGTTAGCAATATTTAGCTAAAGTGTGCTTTTTTAATGGTTGAGCTTCAAGCACAAAAATGAATGTTGGTATTACGTTGTTAAAAATTCTCCTTTATTTTTTTAACTATACTGCACGGGTAGTGTGCATGCACATTGATATTTTATCAAGTACTTACTATGTCTTACCAGCTCATACATTAGGTAAGTGAAAATAAGATTTGACTGATTACAGGTAATTACATGATTTGACTGATTTTCTGGCTAAGCAATTGCTTTGTTGAATGTTAAATTGACTGCATTTGAAGGAATGCAATCACACTGTCTACTAGAAATGTACTTAAAGAACTTTACGCGAGGGGGGGTGGGGGTGATGAACATTTTAAATTGGTGTTAAAATATTTTGACATAGAGAATGTATGTACTCTCTTAAAGAGAGTGAGAAACCTAAGATAATGATTATAATATTGGTTTTATGAGTATTTTATAATGAAATGTATTTTCTTATTTTTCTCATAGTTACAACTTTTTTTCTTATTCTTTTTACTTCTTTTTCCTTCTTTATTTCTTCCTTCTTTAAAAATTAGCTGCATTCTTCGATGAAACTCCGCCACCTTCAATGTGACCTTTTTTGTCACAACATTCTTTTACTATTATTCCTTTTAATTCTCAACTCTAAAGTCTTATCTACGTATTTTATTTTTTTTACATTTCAAATAGTTTTGTAAACTCATTAGATTCAAGATGATTAGAAGATATCATTTAGTTTTTTTTTTTATCTGAATTTCAATTAAGATCCTTACAATTTTGAAGAAATTCATTGATTTTTTTCAAAATTATTTTTCAAAGTTATATAAAAAGAAGATAAATCAATTGATGATATTTTCAAACTTTGAATTTGCTTAAAGAATAATTAATTTTTGTTATCAACAACATAACAAAATCAAGAAAATAATATATATATAAAAAAAATTATTTTTTAAATAAAAAATCAATAATAAGAAGAAAAGAAAGAAGGGGAGTAAAGAAAATGGGGGAAAGGGTTTGCAGTGGAAGGGGTGGGGGTGGAGGTGAAAGGGAAGTGTATTTTGGATGAAGTTATAATTAAAATAAAAAAGGATAAAAATAATTCAAAAAGTAAGAGAGAAAAAGAAAAAGGAAAACATAAAAAGTATAAAGAAAAAAAAATATATATTTTTAATTAAATTAACACATGACAAACATTGATTGATGGGTGATTGATTAACACTTTACTTTTAAAAATTTGGACTAGTCCAAAAATAACGTAATAATACCAGTTCAAAGTTGTTTAGGGGTAATAGGATTCCTGCAAAGTTTAAGTATCTTTTTAAAAAACAGTCTTACTTTAATGGGGTAATGATGTATTCTCTCTATATCATATCATATGTCATCATCTATCTTTCTATACTACCTTGAACTCCCTTACTTGACTATTAAATTACTATAATACCCTCAACTTAAAACACCAATTTAGTATATATTCTATATTTTATATTATATTGTATTTATTTATTTATTTGTTCTATATTATATTAAAAGCTTACACCTTTTCACATTGATGAGTAGTGATTTCTTTGAAGGGTTGTGAGTTTTTAAAAATGCTGTGACTTTTTTGATGAATTATGATATTTCCGAATGGTTGTAATTTTTCTAAAAGTTTGTGACTTATCTGTTAAGGCATGATAAGCACATTTTCATACTATCATTTGTTATCTAATCTGTTGTCTATAAATAGAGGGGTTTTCTCACATTTTTAATCCACGAATTTTGTAACTTTTATATTCTTCTTCTTCTTAAAACAAGGAAGATTATGAGAATTGCTCAACTTTGCAATTACAATATTAGACTTGGGGAAGATGAAATTCTTCTTTCTTCAAGTCTCCCAAAAAGACCCTCTCCAAACTTGAGAGAAAATATCCCAAAAAAGTACTATTCTATTGTGAAAATTATAATAATAATTTGACTCTCTTAAAATTAATAAAGAGTTTAGTATTTATAGACTTCAGAAATTAGTGCTAGCAGATCGCTCAACAAGGTTAGTCGAGGCAGCCGAATAACTCGGTGACTCGCCCTTCTTCTGTCATCACCGTTTCGGCTTGCCTTCAGCATCTTCACGTTCTGGACCATTGGGCGGTATAGTACTGCTTCGGGGAACTATTTGGAGAAGCACCGACTGCTCCTTTCATCGCCTTTTTGATCCTTCTCTTTCAGGGCTACGCGTACGGGAAAAAAAGGCGGAGTGCGTCCCTTCGGCGAATTGCCAAGTGTGATTGGTGATGCTCAGGCTTCAGCTTCTTCATTCTTTTCAGCCTTTTTGTTTGTTTTTGTGCCTAGGTGTCCATGCTTCCACTAAAACTTCAAATACCTGAAACTTAAGAGTTTTCATCAGATATTGAGAAAAAATATGCATTTGAGGACACTATTTCTATCAAAATAAACCCTAAATAAGTCCAATTTGTGGACTCATCAATACCCCCAACTTAAAATTTTACTTGTCCTCAAGCAAACTTGAGTTCAGCTGTTCAAGAAGGGTGTCTCAAACAGTGCTACACAAGACTCAATCATGAATGCACACAACAAGACTCAATTTACTTATGCAAGGATAAATTGTGTACTCAAAGATTCAAGTTGTGACACACCATTACCAAAGATTCTCATGCTCGCAATACTGACTACTTATGCAATTTCAAGCTCAACAAAAAGTATCTAAATGCCCTCACATAAAGAATGATTCTATATTCACACATAGAGGTTAATCAATTCAAGATCAGGAATCAAATGCAACGCTCACACTCAAAAAGAGAAACACAATGCATGTTTTCACCCATAGGCTTGTCCTTATTTTCCGATCGATCTTCGATCCAGCTCACTCAAGATAAAAAAGGTCTTTCTAAGGCTTGTAATGGGGATGAGTGCAAATGTATGGTCATTTAGGCTCAATGACTTTTTCCTCGTGAGAAGTGGTATTCTCAAGGCATTACCTTCTTTTCCTTTATCAATTCTTTTTGTAGTGCTTCTAAGTTATCTTTTTATTCACCTCCATAGATTTCTTGGAAACCCGATTTCCTTTGTACTTTATTCCACACTCTTTTTTTTAAGGGTTTCCATTGTTCTGCAACACCATGGGTTAAGGGGGATTTTTCTTGCATTTCTTGACTTCTCCTTTTACTTTTCACCACACCCCCAACTTAGGCTTTTGGACTAAGTTGACTATTCGGAAAACCACAAATCAAGAGGATTATAGGTAGTGGGTCAAGTAAGGTCTAGGGTTCATCAGGGTTCTTCCAAAGAAAGGTAAGGCTCAAAGGGTGTTCAAGAGAGTTTCACACGCTAATGGGTAGGCCACAAACGCAATATATGTTAAATTTGGCTCACACTCTTTAAAGTTGCCTAAGATCATCTCAAGAGGACACCTTTCTAAATCAATCAGACTAACGGGAAAAATTTTAGGTTTATTCATGCATGGTTAAAAGCAAGCTAATCACACAAGGCATCGACACTTAAGTCAAACAAGACTACACAGTTTCGCTAGTGTGCAATGGTCATTACAAGAGGATCAATTCGGTAAATGACTAATCACAACAAGATGCAAAGAGTTCACATATTGTTTATGTAACTTTATTTGGCCTCATCAAAGCCATATATTCTTGTTTGTTCAATTGAGAGAACTATTCAAGTCATCGGTATTGATCAAAACAAAGACTTAAATTTGTGCAAGAACAGCCACTTTCAACACAAGCGGTGGCGATAATTTTCAAAAAATAATAATCATTTTTCGGAAAGGGTCAAAATTTTGCATTCAATTAAAATCAGGAAGAAGCCATAAGCTTAAACCATCGCGAAAACAATAGAAAGCGCCATTTTAAATAGACAACCCAAATATATACAAAAACACAAACATCCATAGAAAGCAACTAAAGGTGAGCCTCACCCCACCATAATAAAAAAAAATATTTGTCCTCAAATATATAACAATAATCAAGAGGTCAAATTAAAGAAAGACAGAGATAGGGCTAGAGAATAATTCTGGTTAGGCAGTTGTTTCAAGTTGTAGTCCTTCAACATATGTCTCGTAAATTAGAAGGTATGCTGGGGACGTTTGGTGCATTGCCGAGTGATTCATCAAGCTCTGTATAACTTTTCTTAGCATTCCAATGCACCTATCATAAACCCACACTTTTGAGTGATTAATCAGCTACCTTTTTGTGCGTTGGCCTGCAGCTTATCCAGTTTGTTCCCATTCGGTGACAACGCTTTGACTTCTGAGTGATTCGGCGCTTCCCCCAATAATTTTTTTTTACTTCACCGAATTTTACAGAACTTCTCAGCAGTTGTGGATGTTGAAATGGCGGTGCTATCGAGGTCGCCGTTCAGGTTGGTGAATCGCTAAAACCTTTCTGAGCTCGTGAGTTTTACAGACTCCAAGCTCAGAGGGTGGCTTGAGTCAAATAGCGAAATAGCATTGATCACCGGTGTCTTTGGCGACTCGCCAACTGGGTCTGCTGCTCGCCATTCTGCACCTCTTTAGCACCTACCACACTTCAATATGCAAAACTAAGACACTATTATTTTACTAGTACGCAAATATAAGATAATATGGGATTTTGGGTTGCCTCCCAAACAACGCCTGAGTTAACGTTGCGGCACGACACAAGTCAAAGACTACTCTTCGTCCTCGGAATCATCCATGGTGTAGTTAGGTGAGTCCTCGAAGAATGGTGGGTATTGACCTGTCATCAAATGGCTTATCTGAGCATCTTGCAGCTGAATCGTCATGGAGTTTGCGGTGGTCGTTTCATTTAGCATTTCAATGTTGTCTTTCATGTCATTCAACTTCTTCTCCTGTTCTTCGAGTTTTTGCAGAATGATTGAAAGGGTATCATCTTTTTGCTCACCCCCATGCTTCTTTCCTTGTTTGCACTCTCGAAGGTAGAAGTCCTTCTCCCTCTCCCTGGCTTTGTTCTTACAATCGAATCACCCATTTAGATAAGACATCTACTTGAGCCACCAGCTTATCCCATTCATATTTCTTTTGAGTTTCTTTGCTGGCTTCGACCAAAATGTCAAGTAGAGTTCCGATAAATTCGTAGGGTTGGTTGCACATTTCGCCCTCGAACAGGTGCTCAATTATGCTTTTATTTTTGTGTTCGAGACCCCGATAAAAGCAATCCAGCAGCATCTTATCAGGCATCTCATGAGATGATCATGTTTGTAATATTACTTTGAACGGCAACCACATTTCTGGAATTGTTTCCTCTCCTGCTTGTTTGAACATCAGTAGATTTTCCCCGTGGTTCAAAAATTTCAGGAGAGGATGATTTGTGTGATACCCATAGTGATTACCCATTATTGTTTCCCTGCTTTGATCTTCAAACAAGCAAAACAAAACTACAACTAAGGTTAGTAAGGCTAAAACTAAGAAAAACCAAGAATTCTACTTAACTAAGAATTCCCAAATAACACCACTCCCCAGCAGCGACGCCATTTTTATGCTTATCGTGACCAACGATACTAACCTACGGTAGAGTGTCTACGATCGTCGATAATATAGTAACCCAACTAAAGGTTGGGGTCGTGTCCCAAGGGAGTGGTTTTGAGAATTGATAGAAAAATAAAATTTAGCTCTAACTAGTCGTAGCTAAAGACATTAATGGGTAAAAACATAGTAAATTATAGGGGGTGACAAAAAATTGTCAAATATCAATTGGGGGTTTTGTCACAAGTAGTAAAAACAACAAAAATAACAAGAAAATTATCTACGGGGAAAAATTCTTGGGGTGTGACCACAATACAAGTTGAGATAAATCGTTGGTTCATGCCTGTGATAGGAAATTTGAAAGATAATAGTGACTAGGTTAAGCTTTAGATGGAAATAAGTTCCTTCTCGGGCAACTTACCCCGTTTGAAATGGGTTCCTCTTAGACACCCATTTGTCGCATAAAGGCCAACCTACACCTTACCCCACTCACTCTCTCGAGCTGAGTGTTAGGATATGGGACTAGGGCTCACCCTCTCGGGCTGAACCTCATGTTGATCCACTCCTTAGGGCATCAGTCTAGTGGTCCTTGTTTCGCGACCTCTTTCTCTCTAGAAAGCCGCAAACACATGGGTGGTTTTTTATTTGCATCTACAAACCCATTAAATTAAACCACAACCACTAGGTGAAATCACCATTAAAATTCATCTAACCTATCAGCAAACAATACCCAACATTAATATCAACACATATTTGCTAAATCACACCACAAGAATGGGGGGTTTTTAGCCACACATCAAGAAATAATAAAATACGGCTTAAATGATACTAAAATCAAATGGGTATAAGGAATTAAACCTTGATTTAAGCAAATGAAGAAGAATGGAGAAGACCCACTTCCAACTTGGGAAAGATGAAATTCTTCTTTCTTTAAGTCTCCCAAAACACCTTCTCCAAACTTGAGAGAAAATATCCCAAAAAAGTACTATTCTATTGTGAAAATTATAATAATAATTCGACTCTCTTAAAATTAATATAGAGTTTAGTATTTATAGACTTCAGAAATTAGTGCTGGTGGATCGCTCGACGAGGTTAGTCGAGGCCGCCGAATAACTCGGTGACTCGCCCTTCTTCTCTCTGATCACCATTTCGTGCTTGCCTTCAACATCTTCACGTTCTGGACCATTGGGCGGTATAGTACTGCTTCGCGAAACTATTCGGTGAAGCGCTAACTGCTCATTTCATCGCCTTTTTGATCCTTCTCTTTCAGGGCTTCGCGTACTGGAATAAAAGGCGGAGTGCGTCCCTTCGGTGAATCGCCAAGTGTACTTGGCGATGCTCAGGCTTCAACTTCTTCATTCTTTTCAGCCTTTCTGTTCCTTTTTGCGCCTAAGTGTCCATGCCTCCACTAAAACTTCAAATACCTGAAACTTAAGAGGTTTCATTAGATATTGAGACAAAATAAGCATTTGAGGACACTATTTCAATCAAAATAAAGCCCTAAATTAATCCAATTTGTGGACTCATCAGGGTACCCCTGGGTCGTGACAAACTTGGTAATCAAAGCCAAAGGTTTAAAATGGTTCTAAGATTGTCTCAAACGACGTCTAGTAGGGTCTTGTTCATAAATGTGAAGCGTGCCACATTTATGAATAGTAGGCTATTGGATGTTTAGGAAATCTCACTTTTTAATTCTCTTAGTCGTGCCATAGAGGTTGGCTTTATTAGGCTCTTCTTCTAATCCATGCCCGTTGATTTTCACGGTATGGCTAATACAAGGGCAAACGCTAGGGGAGAAGAGGAAGAAAATGTGGACCAAGATGTTCCTCTCCAAGTTCCAAACCAAGCTCCTCCTCAAGCTCCAAATGACTCTCCAATTGAGAATGTTACTCTTGCGGAGTTTAGGGCTTCTATGCAATTGTTGGCTCAAGCCTTGACGGCGCAAGCCAACAGAGAGGTGGTGACTCCGGCAAACCCTATAAGGGGGATGTGTGCTTCTAGGGTAAGAGAGTTTGTGAGGATAAACCTCGAGATTTTAGTGGCTCCAAGGTGGAGGGGGATCCAAATGGGTTCATAGAAGAGGTTTATAAAGTGTTAGCTATCATGAGGGTGACTTCTATAGAGAAGGCGAAGCTAGCCGCCTACCAATTGAAGGATGTTGCCCAAATTTGGTATGAACAATGGAGAGATAGTAGGCCAATCGAAGTGGGACCTATAGAATGGGAAGCATTTAAGTCGTCATTTCTAGATAGGTTCTTTTCTTTGGGAGTTGAGGGAAGCTAAGTTAGAAGAGTTCATCAATCTTAAGCAAGGTAACATGAGTGTCAAAGAGTATGCCTTGAAATTTACTCTTTTGTCTAAGTATGATCCATCTTGGGTAGAAAATCCTCGGGATATGATGAATAGGTTTATAACGGGGGCGTCCAATATAGTAGAAGAAGAATGTCGTACGACAATGATTGTTGATGATATGGATATCTCATAATATTTTCCCAACAAATGGAAGAGTCAAAACTCAAGAAGGAGAAATCTAGGGAGAAAAAGAGGTCTAGGATGGATAATGATAAGTCCTTTCATGATGGGTCCGATGGACATGGCCATTCTAAGAATCGACAAAAGTTTTCTGGAAAAGGCTTTTCTAATGCTCCTAAGCATAAGGATGTGAGGGTGTCTACCCCTAGGCCACAAGGGATAAGTAATAAGTCCCTATGGCCCACTTGTTCTAGGTGTGGTAAGAGGCATGAGGGTAGGTGTTTGGCCGGTAGAGAAGGTTGCTTTGGTTGTGGTGAGAGTGGTCACATAAATAAAGATTTCTCAAAGGCAAAGGCCACAAGAAGAAAGGGTAAGCAAGTTGCCACTAGTAGTGAGGATGTGGAGCCCCAAAAGAAGAATAGGTTTTATGCTTTCCAATCTAGAGAAGATCAAGAGTGATCTCCTCATGTCCCTTCCAGTATGTTTTTTATGCTTTAGTAAATTTCAGGATTTCTTGTCTTTTATGACTTGTTATGTTAGACCTTGAAGTTGTCTTTAGTATTAATGATGTTTAGAAGAGCATGTGTAGGATTACTCCTAAGGGGGAGATAGTGTACCTATCTAATAAGGTTATTATGTGATTATGTGTTGCCATGATTTCCTTATATTCATGTTCATGAAAATGCGTAGGTCTTTTTAGAAATGACTTGTATGCATTGTTTTCCGCATGTTGAAGTGCATTGAGTAGAGTGGCATATAGACTTCACGAGTTGATTATATGAGCATACCGTAACTTGGAGTTGAAAGATTCCTCCTTGAATAAATGACCTTTGTGAGTAAATTGAATTTTGGCTCCATGAATGTGTGTTGAACATGTTTTAGCTAGGAGATGTTAGTTCCTCCTTGAAAAGGAATAGATATAGAATTTCATGCATTTTGGGTTGTTAGATGTAGTTCCTACTCCCTTGCGTTGTATTGAGTATGTTTAGATTGGAGTTGAAGTTTTCCTCCTTGGTTGTGTGCATTTATATGTAGTGCATACATGATGGGCTGCTAGTCTAGAGTCGTTTCCTTTAAGAAGTGTTTAGAAAAGTCATTCGAGGACGAATGTGCCCAAGGGGGGGATATTGTAATTCCCCGAAAACTAGTAGACCAAACTAGAGCCTCAAGCTAGGGTTCTAGAGTTTGATGTATGAGTAATAGAGTTGTAAATGAGACTTTCCATACATGGAATGAGAGGTTTAGAGCTTAAACGTCAAGGTACATGTTAGACCTCGTAGTATAGAAGACCACTTAAGGTTTGGGTGAGGGTAGCAAGGGCAAGTGCCAAGGCAAGGGGGAAAAGCCTAAGCCAAAGGCCAAGGCTGCCCAACCTTGGTGAAGCACTGCCCAAGGACCACGACCACCTTCACGACAAGTGGTCTTAACCACGGTCCGTGAAGGGGCTCGTGAAGTCCCCTTAGAAATGTGGGTGGCAAGGCTATTGCCCCAAGACCACGACCATCACCACGACTCGTGGTCTTGACCACAGATCGTGGAAGGTCTCGTGGTCATGCCTTAGCCTCATGGGAGGCATGACAAGTTGGGAAGGCTACTGGTCAAGGGACCACGGGCCGTGGTTCCCTTGACGAGCCGTCGAAGTGGTCGTAGTCCCTGGGACGGGGCTGCCTAGTTGTCACGACCCAAACCTAGGGCCTAGACGTGACATGGAGAATGAGGAACCCGAAGGGACCCCAAACAAGCCTCTCAAACTTGTCATCACACTTCATCGGTCGCGGAAGTACATTCAACATTAATTAACGGGAAATAGGGACTAAGGGCAAACCATCTCAAAATGACATCATAGAACAAGAGTCAA
>JAJOOR010042489.1:0-10495 GCA_036250505.1 Solanum acaule
TTAGTTTTTTCTTTTTAATATTTTTTACGTGTAATTTAGTAGAAGTAGATAATGTTAATAAACTTCATTATAACACCTTTTATATATGCTTTCACTATTTTTTTTGTATAAATTTTTTTAAAATAGCATTCTTTTTCCGTCTATTTTTTAAATACAGATTAAAAAAGATTGATTAAAATTTGTAAATTGTATTTTAATTTTAATTAATAGATTATATAAAATTAATTTTACGTAATTATTAAATTAGTGATCATAATCTGAAGTTGCATATATATATGAATAAGTATAAAAAAGTATTAAAAATTAAAAATTAAAAAATAAAACAAAAAGTAATGGACTTATAAAACATATAATTAATTTTAATTTTTAAAAAATCTGATTTAGTGTGGTGCTGACATGTGACACTTTTTCTTCTCCTTTTATATATAGATAGATTTTTTCTTCTTTTGTAAAACTGTTACAATTAACCAGTCTTGATAGTGATTGACCACCAGTCACTTTTATCAATAAGTATATTTAAGTTAATTACTTTTTTTTAATCAAAAAACACTATTCAAGATTCTTGATCATATTATTAGACTTTAAGAATGACTAAATCATTGAATTTGTCCCTGATTATTGCAATGTTTAATTCCTTTAATTTTTAATTTTTTTTTTTTGACTATTTTATTGTGTGTATATATTCTTTTTTTGTTGCTAATGTTCTCTCTCGATCGAGATGCTGATGGAACTATTTTATATAAATCAATTTCTTTTTTATGCATGATCTTTAAATTATAAATAAAATCCTTTCGTTTCTAGCCAAAAAAGAACTAGATTTACCTTTACAAAAATCGTCCTAATTATGTGGATTTCTCTCTAATTAATTTTTGATACTTTATTTTAAAACATAAAGTAAGTTGTATTTGTTATTACTTATTAGTATGTCTCATTTCTTATGTAAAGTAACCCCCCCCCCTCCCCCCGCCTTTATATCCCACTAGTTTTTGATGTAATGTTTTCTCCGTCAAACTAACTTCCAACCACTAAATTGACAAATAAATCAAATCAAAATGTTACCGGGCAAGTCTAAGTGTTCGTTTGAATTAACTTATTTTTAAGTATTTTTTTATTAGTTTTTACTTTTTTCGTTTATTTTTTATTTGTCAAATTTAAACTTGACATATCATTATAAAAATAACAATTGGCATAATTATTTTATCATACTATCTTTATTAAATGATGTTTAGTATTAGATCTTGAAAAATTATTTAACATATAAATAATTAATGTCAAAATAAAATGTGGAAAAGATAATTATTACTTTTTGATAAATTAAAAATGACAAAAAAAATAATAATTTAAAATAGTGAACAATAAATCAATAGAGGGAGTAACCTTTTCCAACCAAAGTTAGAATTACCATGTGAAAAACATTGCATTGGGAAAGTGGAAACATATAAATCAATTTATATGGTACTTTTTTTCTTAATTAGTTCTAGAAAATGATAATACTTTTTTATATTTAGCAATAACTTAATGCTCTCTCCGTCCCATTTTTACTTTACACTTGTATTAAGAAATGATGTAACTTTACCCTTCCATCCTTATTTAATGTTTTCTTAAGTTAACTTTATTAATAAATGATAAGATTAATTAATTATTCTATCAAGGATATATTAGGCAAAATATGGTAATTTATGCATAAATTTTATAAAATGACAAGTATTGTGGTCTAGCTATTTATAGAAAGGGATGACATATAAAATGGAACGGAGGAAATAATATTAAAATATCATTAGTTTATAGTTATATAAATATCTATGTATTATAAATTTTTTAAAATCTTTTCTTATTTTTTAAATTTTATGCCTAATAAAATATGATCATTACATATACTAAGATAGAAAAATATATACTTATATTATCATCGAATTCGTAGTTAATACTCTGACTCAGCTCGAAGCAGTAGAATTTGTGTGGGAATGACATTTAAGGCTGGTTCACGGATCATAAATTCAGACACAAAAGTAAAAAAGAGAAGCAGAAAATAAGTTTTTATTCTTTTATTTTTGAGAAATGAGAGGAACAATAAGGGTATCTATCTGTTGTCCCATCTTAACTTTCCAATGGAAATGATTCATTAGTATCAATTAGCTTGTTTGACATGTGAAACTTTTAGTTGCACAATTTGTTTCTATTCAAGAATTTAAAATATAAATTAATAAAAAAAAAAAGAATCAAAGAGACTTAGAATCCGTTTGGATTGATTTAAAAAAATGTAGTTTTCCAAGTTAAAAAAATGAAAAAGTCAAACTTAAAATGATTTTTAAGTCGAAAAAAATAAAATGTATGGGGAGACCTTCTTCTAGTTTTTAACTTTTTTTAAGTAATTTTAAACTTATTTTAAGTTATTTTTAAAAAAACACTTTCGAAAGATAAAAATTGACTTAAAAATAGATTTGACCAACTTTTGAGTCAATCTAAACAGGCTTTTAATATCTAGTTTATATACATAAAAATAATTTGACCGTATGTAGACAAACTAATTTACGGAAGGAAATCAGATAAATCTCTTGTGTCCCCTAGCTTTGTCCCTGATATAAAAGAGTCGGTGATATTTTAAAATTTAAACTTTATGAATTTTATAAAATGTATATATTATTTGATTCTAAATTATTATTATTCTTGTGCTTAATGGATCGGAGTTCGATTTCCAAAATATTGAGTTTTGTTCAACTTAACCCATAGATGAATGGCTCAGAAAATCCAATCCCATTCACTACTAGAAAAATTAGTATTATAGTAAAATATTTCAGTGAAAAATTTGTATTATAAAATATTATTTTCCAATTCATTTTCGACCAAACTTTTTTACTAAAAAATGCTTATAATGAAAAACCTCCCATTTTTTTCATATAAATACATTACTATTTTTTCTTTTTTCTACGACTCAATTATTAAATACATGTGGAACTAACCACCGAACATTTTTCACATAATGATTTTTCAAATAGTAATTATATTCTAGAAATAATCAGAGAACACGGGCATTCACGGATTTGTCTGAATACCCACAAGTTTTGGCTATGTAGACCCCCTTTTTAAATAAGACTCATCAAAAAAGTCCAAAAAATGTTACATGTTTTATGCTGAAAAATAAAACCAAATTTTGTTTGTTGAGGCACAAGGCCAACATAAGAGAAAAAAACAAGCACATCATACTATAATAAATTCATAATCTAGCTAGATAGCACACCTACACTGTCATGTTCATAGCCACTTACATTAGCTAAGGTCACCAAGAGCCACACAAATCATAATGGTAACTTGCTAACTTACGTTTTGTTGTGTCTATACACATGTTGTAATATTCTCATTTTTAATTTCTATTTTTATTGTGTAGTACAATATATAAAATATTTGGGGTGTACACACATATTGTTTTATGGTATTTTCTACTATGTTACTTTCTTTTGTGTTGAAATACTTGTGGTTCTTTTTTTTTTTTTTAAAAAAAAGATACATACTCTAGTTATACTTATCATATTCAAATTTATGTAATATCCAAAAAAAATACTCTTTCTAAAACAAAACTAGCCAATACTTTTGGCCAAATTTAACATGTTCTGCGAAACACGCAACGACGTGATATTTCTTTCCTCGGAACCAAATTGCTACTCTGCTACATTTCAGTAAAAAGGTTGTAGGAATGTTGGAATGAAAAAGCATTTGAATTGTTTGGAACTACATTAAAAGAGCTTTCATTTGATATATGGTTCATTGATTAATTCATTATAAATTGGAAAATATGATCGTTTAAAGTTAGAGCATGTATGGCTAAAGCCCTTTTCATCCCTTAAAGCAATTTCAATTTATTTTAGACTACTTCTCCCTCCTCTACTAAATATTCCTATGGGCCTTCCAAACCTAAAATTTAGGTACCACATACATTCACTATGGGGCCTTACAAAATCAATGAATAGTTCCACCTAATAAAAGGGTACAACAACAACAACAACGACGAATTCAGTGAAATCCCACAGAGTGGGGTTTGTGAGAGTAGGGTGTATGCAAATATTACCATTACCTCTCTGAGGTAGAGAGGTTGTTTCCGAAAGACCCTCGGCTCAAGAAAACAAAGCAATAATAATTAAAAGAAAAACGTGATAACTAATAGCAAAGTAGTGCAAAACATATATTGCATGACACTTTATGATCAACAACAAGGTACAGTCACCTAATTTAACACCGTAAACCACATATCATAAAAGGTAGTGTTACAAAATTAATCAATAGTTATATATATGGTTGGATTGGCTTTTAATACAAATTTTCTACTAATAAATGAATAGCTACCAATAGAGACAATAAAAGGGATTGCTACGTCATGACAAATTAAAGAAAAGTGTACACAATTATGGCCATTTCTTGTGTTGTGTTATATGTCCACGAAGGGGCCATCATAAAAACATCAACAACTAATACATTAGTCATTTGCTTCAACAACACTCATTTGGGTACCTTTACTTTGTGATTTTTCAAGTTGAAGTAAGCATATTAAAGGCATTTTTTGTCACGATCCAGACCATCGTGATTGACACACACACTAACCCTTCGGTGGGAGAATCATTATTACAACCCAACTAAGCAACTTAACGATAACTAGAACATTTAAAGATACAGAAGCATGTTTAAATGACTAATGAATTATGGAGTTCCCATAAACTCCAAAAGTTTAACAAAACAACTAACATAACTATTGTGGAAATTCAACCCCTAGAACTCTGTAAAACAACAAATCTAAGAAAAAGGGTACAACCTCTAAACTAACATAAGCAAAGTCTAACTAAACAGTCTGAGTCCGAAAAGAGTGGATTGAACAAGAAAGGATCCATGACAGCCTGGAAGAACTGGCTCACCCTTGAATCCGGTCTTCGATCAATGATCCACTAGCTGAGGTCTATCAGTAGCCGCCTGAAGATGCCCTGTACTCAACAAAGAACGAGCAAATGCAGTATAAGTACATAACCACAGTGTACTAGTAGGATCACGCGGCCACCCCAGTAAGCGAAACATAGGCAAGCAATTACAACACAATAAACACATATACATAATACATAGATCAATTATCATTTCAGGAGTAACACACAGTTTCCAATATTAACGGCAATTAGACATGGATGTAATAATCATAGTGGTCCTCTCATAGAATCCACACCCAAACTGTTAGTGTGTCGGAACGTGACACCTAATCGAATTCACATGTGTCAGAACTTGACACCCGATTCAATATATGTGTCGGAACGTGACACCCAATCCAATATATGTATCTGAACGTGACACCCGATCCAGTCAGCACAACCATAATCACAATCACAATCACACCCATAATGAACAATGCTCATAGTCACATAATCAAGTAATGGTTTCATGACATGTAATTGTTCATATATATATATATATATATATATATATACTCATTTGCATTAGATTTGATTCACATTCCCTTATTCACATGCATGCATGCATACAATGAAGCAATTAACCGGCATAGATCACACAAACAAGAAATCAAACCATCACCTACTTCGAAACCAAGCTTGAATCCTCCTAAGACACTTGAGCCTTCCCTTTCCGGATTCTTTCCGCTTATTATTGGTCTAAAACAAATAATTTAACGCAAGAATCAATAAACAAGGCCTAATTTACCCAGATAATAATCAATCTATCAATCCTAGGCCAAACCCTAGATCCCAATAATCAATTAGGGCTTTTCCCACCATTAACTTCAGACCAAAAATCCTCCCCCAATGATCATGACCCAAAATTCTAAGTTCTAAGAATCGAATTACGGATTAGGGGGGTAATAATCTTACCTTTAGCGCTAGAACTCGTGAAAAATTGTCAAGAACTGCTCTGGGTCTTCTCCTAGCTCTCAAGGATGAAGTTTTGTAGAAAATAACGAAATTGAGGTTTTCCCCCGACTTAATTCGCGACTGGGCCGCCATGGCGGACCCCATCCCGCTACAGCGGCCCCGCCCTGGCAGGATTAATCCCGCCCCGACAGCTTGCATGGAGACAGAAGCTTGAAATTTGAGTTGCAAGCTCCCATTTCGCAACACACCTTTAACCCTTGACGTTCAAAAACTACCCTTTTCACGCCAAGATCAGTTTCGAGAGTTCTACTCGCCCGAATTCGATTCCGTAAAGCCGTGCGGGTTTCTTAACGTCTTGTCTATCCACTCATGTGACCGAATTCATAATTAAACCCCCAGTTCACTACCAAATTTCCCTAGACCTCGCCTGATTCAGATTTCGTTCAAGTCTGGCCTAGGCTAGAAATTTCCAAGTCACTATTCAAAAGTTTTCTGGCCCCAATTCTTTCCCCATTGGCTTTTTCATAACGACGGAAACCGGTCGTTAAATTTTACTACTCAATCATTTAGTGCTAGAAACTCTCAGTAAAACTTAGGTACATATGTACGTGTTTTTTTCCATCAAGGAACACGTATATATTAGTCGAGTCTAATGTTATCCTGAAGAATAATTTTTTAGGGGAAATTTCATAAATATAAGACTTATAAGAGTTAATTATGTGAACTATATAACTAATTATAAGTATATGACAAATTGTGCAACTAAAAACGAAAAATAAGAAAACTATTGCTATGAATAAATATAAATAGCTAAAAATAAGGATCGAGATTCCCCATTTTGGTGATAAGAAAAATAAGTCCATATCAAACAAGGTAATTGCTTGCCTAAAAAAGCTCCAACATAAGCTGCTATTATTCTTATCCATGAACAAGTAATATTTTTGACCTATTGTATCTATAGATAATTTATTTGCACATGGAGGTTTAATCTTAGGTCATTAATGTCTCATTTGTTAGTACTTAATTAAGGTCCGAATCTTAATCATTCAGATTCAGTCCGATCCATTAAGTGCACATATTTTTTAAGTCTAAAATCTTAATCATTTTAATTCAACTCATTAGAAGAGTGTAAACAACTTTCAAACTTATTTAATAAGCCACAGCCTCTCTCTTTGTGCGCAACTCTTGCTATTGACTTTCTTCCTCACTTTCTCGACCAAACACTAATTTTTTTTTCTTGAACTAGCTAATACGTTTTCATAATCTTCACAAGTATTTTATTTAGTATTTCTTTTATATTAACAATTTTTTTAGTGTATTGATATTTATCAAAAACTCAGTTTGCAATAATATTTTTGGGTTTATGATGTTTACAAGCCTTTTAGTAAAGAAATAATTTAAAATACAGAACAAACCCAAACTTATTTAACCCTCCCAAGTTATAATGAATTTAGGCTAGAGTAGAGATGTATAGGGTTTAGAATCAAATATAATTTTCTTTTTTAGATAGTTGAGATATAAAATTAAATTTCGTTTTTTTCTGTAGAGAAGTGATAACTATTGTTGAAATTAAATTTGTACTTGCAAAATTAAATTTTATTTTAATGCCTAACACATTTAATGGCACACTGGATCATGAAGGTGAGATAGTGATCTTTGAAAAACCAAATCTAAAATATTTGGAAAAAGGGGTGGCTCATGTTGCGTCCAAACAAATACGCAAGTGCATGCGGTTATGTAAGTAATAAAGTAACTCTTTTTAGGAATTGAATATCGAATCATAATAACTTGTCAATTATCTATTTACTAAATTAAATTAATTTTAATTATTTATTCAAACAATGATTTTCAAAGATAAATATAATTAACTAGACTAAAAATAAAGATAAAATAACTAATGAACAATTAACCAAAAAAAGAGAGGATCTTTACACAATCAATGAATGGATCAATCTAAGATTATTTTTTAACATAAATTTTATCAACTTATTTGATTATATAGTTGTTGATTCACGGAATTGATAATATGGTCATGGTCTCCCGAGCCTCTAACGGTCTACCACGATTGAAAAATTAACTACATTATTGAGCAGAGATAAATTTAACCAATTACGAAGTATTACGGTATCTTCCTATTTTTAAACCAAATGAAGCGCTGCGAATTTATCTCTAAATCTTGTTAGAAATTTAAATCTCATTTCTTATTTCCTTCATTCTAACCTAAGGTTCCATCTCTCAAGTTCACAAAAAGTTTATAAATTTATTTAATGGTAGCTAAGCATTAAAATAGTAAGCACAAAAATATAATAATAACTGATATGATAAACAAATATGTCGAATCAAGAATTACTAAACAATCATTAATTAGTTATCAAAGTCCTAGAATGAGAACTTTAACGCAGAGGCGGAAAATATTACTATATATACATGGTTAAAATTATTTTTTAGGTATATATATATTAGATGTTGAACCCCCTTCAACTAGTTCGTGTGTTCAGTTCTTTATATTTTGAACCCTCTTATTAAAAATCTTCGCTCCGCCACGGCCATATAAACATGGAGCAGTTACAACATATCATTCAAGAAAAGATGTAAAAATAAATAATAAAGAAGAATAAAAGATGAAATCAAAATTCTCCTACCTCCACGGCGAGTTCTAACTCTTTCTAGGTCAACAGTTATTTTCTCTATTGTGTGTTCTCTCCCAAAAATTACTTTTTTTGGACTATTTATAGATATAAAAAAATCTCAAATAAATTAATTGAGTCCAAAATAAACTGAGAAACCCAAAATTCAAAAGGAATTGATTCCGGATGAAGTGCATAATTTGCTTCCTAGCCGCCTTTTGAATATATATAAATATAATATTTAATTTAATTTATTAAGTTATCTGCTTAATTTTACTTTACAATCTTTTATCTTTAATTGATCTCTTTATTTTTATGTCATTTTAATCCTATAAATAAAATATACTATTAAGCACAATTCATAAAATTCATGCTCAAAGAATAAATAAAATAACTAAATATAAAATAGATAATAATTAAAAACATATATTTTTGACCTCACATCATTCTACGTAACTAGGACATATACCACCCTAAATAGCACCACATATAAAAGATTTAAAGGAACCTAGATAAAGAATATTGATTAATATCTATTAAGTCTATGCCAATAGTATATTTATTTGACTTGGGTTAGAAACTCTGAGATATGAAAATGGTGTAACGCTTTGACAATGTTTTTTAAGGAGTTTCTCATAAGATTTTTGCAATATGTTTTTGGGAAAATTTCATAAATGGCAATGAGATTTAATTAAATAATATTTTATAGTTATAATTTATCTAATTACGCTCCATAATTATAGTTTAATTTGCTATGGAGAATTACGTTTGTATATCTCGACTTCTTTTTAAAAATGTATACAAATTTTATTTTTTAAAATAATGACAGCAAAATATAATTGTCAATTAATCCCTTAATTGATGTAACAAAATCAGTTTTTTTTTTATAAATATCTCACGATTCACGCTAAGTGTAATTTCTTACTAAAATGGACTCTTCAAGCTATAAAATTCTCACTTAAAACTCTATTTTATCATTTTTACTAAGTTTTAACAATCAAAATTTGGTTTGATTTCTTCATCCATAATACAACAACAAATATTTTCCGATTTAAAACTAATAATTCAAATTTAGTTCTTCATTTCTAATATATCATTTGAAAAAAAATAAAATAATTTCAAACTATGAACTCTGAAATATACAAATCAAAATATATTTATAATTATCATGAACATATACAATTGTATAAAGATATACAAATGATTAATGCTAGAAAACTATTTGTGTACATGCAATTGATGCATATATACAAATAAGCAATCATATATTATTCTAAAAATGACAAATACATATATCATTTGATATACAAATTTAAATGTATATAAATATCATTAATAGATTCAGTCGTATAAGATATAAAAATGATAAATGGTAGACAACTAATTGTGTACATGCAATTGACAACTTTTTGTATATATACAAATAATCAGTATATTATACCTGGAAATATACAATAAAAACGATAAATACATATACCATTGATATAAATACAAAGTCTACACTAACATTGATACAAATACAAATCTCAAAAAATCTTATATGATACCATGTAAAAATTATTGCTACAAATACAATTTAGGAAAAAAAAATTGAACTCCCATTGAACCATTAAATTTTTGTTCTTCTTTTTGGAACTAGATTCTACATCATGTTGTTTTTTCATTCAACTATTTTAATGTTGCTTTGTCTTAGCTTTATTGATAATTTGTTGCAATGCCTTTGGGTCGTTTTTGAACTTGGATCTCAACTCTTGAATAGATTTTTTTCTCTTTATTCTCTCTAAATTTTGCAATATACCATGCAATGACTCCAAAATATTGTGTTAAACCTAACGAAAACGATGATAGATTATCAAAATCTTATGTAATTAAATACTCTTGGAAAGAGTTCCATCATCCATTTTTTTAATGAAAAAACTGAAAATTTGAGGATTGAAGAAAGATTTTTGTGAAAAATAAGACAAGTATAAATCATATAAAAAAGCAAAAAAAAAAAAAAAAAAAAAAAAA
>JAJOOR010042495.1:0-10220 GCA_036250505.1 Solanum acaule
TTTCTTTGTTCCAACCTTGGTTCCCACCTTGCCTTTTGTAGTTTGGGTGAGAACCCCCCCCCCCCCCCATCTGGTTTCCCAAATATTGGACTTCCTCATTTTATATAGCCTCGAATTTGGCATCATCTGGGCACTGACCACTACTAGTTCCAGTTGCATTCACTAATTTCACTACACCTCCAATGATATGCTTGGATAACAAATCGACTTGAGTCATCATTTTGGCCATGTTCTCATCTCGCTCATTCTCTTTTTCAATTTGTTCTTTACTCATTCTTAGTTGTAGAGACAACACTTGGTCTTCTCTAGTATGTCATTCTCGGTTTACCTTGGTCATTTCATGAAGCAACAACGATGCAACTTAATATGGTTGTCGCATTGTCTCTCCTTGGGCAAGTTGATCAGCCACACCGTTGTTGATTGAATCAAGGCTACAATAAAAATATTGTAGCAACAAATGGTCTTGGACACCATGTGCTAGGCATTGCAAGAGTAATTTTTAGTACCGCAACCATGTCTCGTGTAAAGGTTCACCTTCAATTTTCTTGAAGTTTTGGATTTAATCCCTAAGCTTAACCATCTTCGAAGGGGGAAAATCTCTCCATGAAGGTTTTAGTCAAATCCTCCCAAGAAGTGATCAAATCATTTGGCAACTCCGCCAACCATCTAGTAGCTTCACCCGTCTAAGAGAATGGGAATAACCTCAACCTTATTGACTTTTATGAGATATTTTTTAACACGAATGACCCACACACATCCACTAAATTCCTAAGGTATTAATGGGGGTCTTCATAAGCTAAACCCCCAAATATTCCTCTTAATTGGAGAAATTGTAGCATTGTTCCGGTCACATGAAAGACCAGTTGTGACAGGTAACAAGATAATTCATGTAGTTTGAATGGCATTCATAGGCATGTCATTCAAATCACCCATGTTGTTGTTTTGACCATACTAACTATCATTGTCACTACCTTGGTTACTCATTGTTTAAGATCTGCAAATCTGCAAACAACAACACAAAGCAACAATCTACTACAACTAAACAAATTTACAAACTAATTTCTCAAATGGAATTCTCAGCCATCACTCCCCAACAGCAACGCTATTTTTGATAACGTTCACACAACTCTTCAAAACCAATTAAGAGAGTACATGTTCATCTTTAATAAAAATACCCAACAAAGAGTTGGGGTCGAATCCCACAGAGAATGATATAGCACGGAGAATTCAATTAATAAATTTATATTTAAAACCCATTCATTTTTAATAGTAAAAATAAGTGGATGGATGATTCCATCAAATTTATGAAAAGGGTTTTGTTATCAATAGTCACAATTAAACAAGATTTTCAGAAAATAAAATAAGTAAAGAGAAATATAGGGGTATGGGATTGCAATTCGATATCACATAGAAGTAATTGTGTTGCTCTATAATGATGAACATTCATGGATAGGCTGGGTCATCATCAATGACACTAATCTTCTGTCACTCCCCGAGGCGACCCCCTTGACATAAACACGGAACCTAGGATCACGAGTGACCCCAAGCTAACCCTGAGTTGGCATATAATAAGAATACTTAAACAAATATTGTGTGGAAGCTAAAAACATGAGATAAATTAATCAATGGGGAATACCCAATCTAAGTCTGAATATATATATACTGAAACAGAGTTTAAGATACTGAACTATAACTCAAATACTAAAGTTGAATCTGTCTATGTCTGAAATAAGCCTCTAACTGACTAGAGATGTTGGGACATGTCCCCAACTAACTCTAGTAAAACTAAAACTAAAATGAAAGACTGAAATATAAAGAACATGTCCATCGTCCTCAAAGAATGAAGACTGATATTGTTGAATATGGATCGGGAACTGATCTACACGTGATCTGAATGCTGAGGACCTGAACCTACATCATGAAAAGATGTAGCGTAAAGTATGTGTCAGTACTTGAAAGGTACTGAGCATGCAGGATAGGATAAAGCTGAACAATAATATAATTGAACAAGACATGCTGAGCAATAATGTAATCTGAACATGAATATACTGAGATGTACTGAATATGAACTAAACTGAATGCAATGACCAAGTACATAACATGATGAAGCTAAATACTGAAATATAACTCAAAACATGGTCAAATGCACTAGAGTCTAACTGTGGGAGCTACTAATAATTGACATAAAACCACGTGAGCTAAACATGGAGTCCGATGTATACGTCCCATCGAGAGGACCCAATATACCTTGCCAAGGGTATAGAGGCATAGCTAGCATGATCGCTAAATATGATGCCCACAGAGGGGACTTACAAACCTACGAGGGCACGTAGTTCTGGGACTATGAGGGTGACTGACCCTAGTCCAACTCAATGTTAAGCCTACTCCCAACTGGAAATTTGTACAATACAACATAACAGAATTATACTGAATAGCTCGATATTTTGACATACTAACTGAAAATGCAACATTAAATATTGATCATGAAACATTTGAGAACTCGGGCATGTATATATGTTTAAACTATCCTAGCTAGTGTAATTCATGAAATAAACAAATCTACACAACTAGGGTTCTGAATTTCATGCAAGGAGCTAAGCAACAGTGTTACAACAACATTAAAATCTGATTAGGAATATTCTACCACTAAATCACAACAGTTTCTAAAATTCAAGAAACCCTAAATCTAGATAATATGACGGGAATCAAGAATTTGACTGAATTCTAGGGACCTAGTGGATGAAAGGAATCCACCAATGAAATTCTGCATACTTGGTGACGAATTCCACAGAGAAGTCCTTCGATTTCGGGGCTGGAACTGAAGAAAGCTTGTTACGTTCTTGAAGAGGGTTTGGTCGACTGTTTCTTCTCCCTTTTCTCTGGTTTGATCATTTTTTGGTGAATGAATTGCTTAGGGTAAGTTATGATTAAGATAATAGGCTCAAACTAACCAAAAAGACGTAGTTTAGGGGTTAAACAACGTAGTTTGGGTTTCCAACGCATAGGGAAAACGACCAAACGACCTATGACTTAAAACTACCGAGGCCACATCCGTATTCAGCAGTATCAGTGGTGAGTCCTCATTCTTAGAGGACGATGGACATGTTCTTTATATTTCAGTCTTTAATTTTAGTTTCAGTTTTACTAGAGTTAGTTGGGGACCTATCCCAACAACTCTAGTCAGTTAGAGGCTTATTTCAGACATTAGTATTTGAGTTATAGTTTAGTATCTTAAACTATTTTTCAGTATTTATATATTCAGGCTTAGATTGGGTATTCCCCATCAATTAGTTTATCTCATATTTTTAGCTTCCGCACAATATTTGTTTAAGTATGCTTATGATATGCCAGCTCAGGGTTAGCTTGGGGTCACTCGTGATCCTAGATCCCGTGTTTACGTCAAGGGGGTAGCCTCGGGGTGTGACATCTTCTTTCGATCTTATAGCCTCAGCTCATAGAATCTTCTTTCTGTCTCATCTATGTGCAATACTAAACAACCCAACATCTTACTATATTCTCTCTTTTAATGCAGAACTAGGGTAAATAGATCATACCCATAACCTCTATTTTTAAGCAATCTATAGAAATCAAACTTAAATTGCTAGTATCGAACTAATTACCCACTTCAATCAATCTCTTTCAAGGATCAATCGAAGATCAGAAGTAGGAATTAAGTTTGCAACATTAACCCGTAAGTTAACCTCATGCTAATTAGCTCAAATCCATGTATGAACATCAACAAAATAGAGCATAACACAATACCCACTACATTAAATCAATACCCAACCCCATAAATGTACCCCCTAGATCTTAGGGTTTTAGCCACTCATCACAAAGTACAAAGAAATTATACCTTTCATGAGAGCAACCGTGGGTAACATGAATTAAGAAATTACAAGAAAAATCACTTTGAATTCAACTTCAATTTATCAATTTCAAGAACAAAATTTGAAAACTCTAAAAACTAAAATTGTTCTTCACAAAGGAAAGAGTATTTCTCTCTCTAAATTGTTTAGAACTTCAAAACTCTGGAACGCTCTCCCAAAGTCTGACTCTATCTTTCTCTCTCCTTTGGGCTATTTACAGTTTCCCAAAATTTTACCCAAAACTTAATGCATGGCCCAATGGGTGACATTAATGGAGCTCGATGATCTCATTAGGTGAATTGACAACAGCTCCTCAGCTCACCTTTCTCTTGCTTTAGGCTTCAAGTGTTTGAACCTCAGTCGGCGAGCTCATTCGAGTCTTCCTTTCATATTTGGCGTATCACCCATCACCACCATTGTTCACCTTTTAAGCCTTCAATTTTTCACCAAGTACTGTCAATTTCGGTGATGGTCACCTCGTTCGTCTTTTTCATTTAGTGAGTCACCATTATTCCTTAAGTTCACCAACCTGCCTTAATTAATTCAATTGTTGTGCACTGTTAACTTGGGCAACAAAAATGACTCGGGCCTAATATCGTGAGGGGTAAAATGGTAATTTTACAAAAATTTCCAAAAATGACCAACCAGGTCATTACATATCCTAAGTATCACAGAAAAATCAAACACGTTAACATCAAGTATAACTTTTTGAGAGACATAGTAGCAAGTGGAGAAATAAATTTATAACACATTCCTACTTGTGAAATGATAGTTGATCCTTTTACAAAGGCAATATCTAGAGACTTATTTGATAAACTATCACAACCCAGGGGTACCTCCTAGATATAACACGGTGTACTCAACCCCGAAGAGGTTTCATAAAACCCTTAACATATCATGACATAAGATAAATATAAATGATGCGGAATTAAAACTTTTTACAATCAAAGTCATTCATAAAATCAATGGAAGTCTAGACATTATCTCAATAAGCCATCTAATACAATAGAATATCAAATAGGGGCACGGCCCTTTACAAGATAGTCTCTAAATAAAACATAAGAAGAAACTATAAATGAACAACTCTCGTCCTCAAACTATGAGGACTCACCAAAAGTGTGTAGAATAGTCGATCCAAGCTTTGAAAAATAGGAGAAGCACACCTCAAGAACCGGACCCTACACTTATAGAAAAATGTTGAAAATATGGGTTAGTACAAAAATGCACTAAGTATGGTAGCCATGTATAAAATCATTCACAACATGCTAAAAAGGGACAGTTTAGTTGAAAGCATGCACTTTATCAAGTTTAAGAGTCATCATGAATAATTGTGTAAAAACATAAGTCAAACCATTACAAAGTAACTCTAAGCTACACTTGTGCAATGCATAGATAAGATCCCATAATCCTATCTAATACTAAGTACCACTTTTAGGTCACCATCACCATACATGCATATCATACTTTGACCTCTTCCACATCCAATACTCATTGACAAGGAAACATTCATGTTCATTAACTTGTAACAAGGAAAGCCACGCATATCAACATTCCATGCTAAGCATGCTTAATTCATAAGTACTCATAGCATAAGAAGACCACACCATAACCCCTCTCAAAGTCTACTTGTGCAATGCATGAATGAAGTCCCATACCCCCATTCACACTAAATAGAGCTCCTTGAGAAGTCATAAGTATAGTTCATGTTCATGTTCTTTTCATAGTTCATATTCTTGTCATGTTGGGAGAATAGCCTTAACCAACATAGACCATGTGAGCTACATGGAATCCGATGTCATGCCCCCACACCGAAAGAGGTGTCCTACTTGCCTAAGGTAGAACTAGAGTTTGTTAGCTTAGGTGGATCTACTAGCTAAAGACATAGGTGGGCACATAGTTACGGGATAGGGAGATGGCTTCTAGAAACCCGACTAACTGAGGTATAAGGTTTCCATCTCATGAGATGACTATTTTGGGAACCCGGACTAATTGACGTAGAAGGAACACATTGGGAAAGCCGGACTAACTGACGTACAAGCTTTCATCTCATTTTCATATCCACTCAGTGCTAAGTATAATTCCCTTTAAGTCCATGTTAAGTCTTTACTTGGGTTCATGTTCATGGAAGAATGCCTAGCACTCAAATCAACATGGTATCATGATAGCTCATAGATTCAATAGGTGAGAATAGCCTTACAACCTTAGAATCATTAATATGTGAGTAAACCTTTCACATCATGTGCATAGTGTGTTCATGAGAATAGCCTTTCAATCAACACCACAAGATTATCATATTCATGGATACTTCATGCATAATCATTGGTAAGGGTATAGGGGAGAATGACCTTTCAATCAATACCACAATCACACCATAGTCATAGGATCTTCATCCTCATAGTAAACCTTGTAGCACATGCATAATTCTCATAATCATGTAAAGCTTCTTATAGTTTTCCCTTCAAGGACCATGAATCACAATCAACCCAAACATCTAGAATTTCTACATTAAAGATGGATAATAACATGATTCAATTACTTCAATCAATCAAACCACAATCTATTCACATGCTTTTATAATCATTCAACCCACATCACAAGATCACAATTTAGCAATATGGGAAAATCATGGGTTCTTGGGGGGATTTCATCATAAATCAACCATAATTCATCAATTCAATTATAATCTGACATAAATCAAACATTGAAAACGTTTTTGAAAGGAACCCATGACTTATGAAGAAAACCCTAGCTTCTGGGATTTTTATATTTGAAATGGAAGACTTTGAAGGGACTCAATGGTGGAAGCTACCCATAGATGAAGACTACCATACCTTAGGTGAAGAAATCCAACAAATTCATGTGGAAAGTCCTTTTTCTTCAAGCCCTAACTTGATCTTCTTCTTCGTCTTCAATGGAGGTTTTAGTGAGAGAAATATTTGAGAGGGAGTTGATTTGATTTGGCAATATGGTAGTTATGATTTGATAACTTAGTTTAGGGGATTAAAACACTCATATAGTTAGTCTAAAATAACTCAAAACAATGTCACTTAACAATTAATTAAAATGGAAAACCCTAAACTACCCCTCAACTAATTCCCAATAACTACCTCCCAGGGGTGACCCACGACCCACCATACATGGACCATGGGTGGGACCATGGCCCATTCTAGTTGGGCATGGTTGTGTACTGGGACTTGTTTTCTTGGGGGACTGACCTACGGATGGAAGCCACGAGACGTCTACCCATCCACGAGGCGTGGGTCCTACCCGTGGCTACTGCCATAGGCAGATTCCAAAAGGCCTCACCCATGCTGCCCCCTACAGAGAGTGGGTTGACCCACGAGGCGTAGGTACCCTTCGTGGATCACTGCCTGGCAGCCTTTCTAGGTCTTTTCCTCAAGGACCAATGGTTGGTCCTTGGGGTTTAATCCTTGACGTTCTAACACGAACACATGAATTTTAAGGTACGGGAAGGTACTTTCAAGGCTCTAATCCTAACGTCAAGTTAGCTTAGCCTATTAGTTTCGAAGTGTTACATTATCTCCCCCTTGGGGACATTCGTCCTCGAATGATGATTTAGACACCCTACGGAATTAAAGACTCAAGCCTAGCATCCTATCATGCATGAAATATCAAAATAATGCACAATTCAAAGGAGGAAACTTCAACTCCATCACAATTACAATCAATGCAACATAAGCAAGTAGGAACTACATCTACCAACCCAATATGCATAAAATTCAACATTTCTCATATTCATAGGAGGAACTACCTTCTCCAACTAAAAGCTTGCTCAACACAACATTATGGAGCCAATATGCCATTTCATCAAGAGCATAATAAAGCTTGTTCATCATCTCATCTCATGAAGTCAAATATGCAACATCATACTAAAATCCACAACAACATGAGGATTACATACACCATGAAAACTCATTTTCATTCTAAACATGAATTTCATCAAGAACATGCATAACATAAGGAAATCATAAAAAACACATATAGCACACATGACTCCCAAAATACCAAACCGTAGAGGAATTACTTACCTCAAGCTTGAACAGGAGTAGAAGGAAACAAATGAGGATAGCAGGACTTCATGTCGGTCTTAGCCTCCCATGTAGCACCCTCAACTAAATGATTCCTCCATAATACCTTCACGGAAGCTATTTCCTTATTTCTCAACCTCTTAACTTGCCGATCTAAGATTTCTACTGGAATCTCTTCATATGAAAGGCTCTCATCAACCCCCAACCCTTCTAAGGCAATGATGGATACCGGGTCACCAATACACTTCGTCAGCATAGAAACATGAAATACCAGGTGAACCGGAGCCAACTCATTCGGCAAGTCTAATTCATAGGAATTTTTCCCAATACGCTTCACAATTTGATATGGGCCCATACCGGGGACTAAGTTTCCTCTTCTTGCCAAACCTCATCACACCTTTCATAGGTGAGATTTTAAAATTGACCCAATCGTTAACTTCGAATTCTAGATCCCTTCTTCTAACATCGGCATAAGACTTTTGCTAACTTTGGGCCGTCTTCAACCTCTCTCTAATGAGTCGGACTTTTTCAATGGCCTCATAAACTAGTTTGGGACCAATAAGAGCAATTTCACCTACTTCAAACCAAACAACCGGAGACATATATATCCTACCATACAAGACTTCAAAAGGAGCCATGGCAATACTTGAGTGGTAACTATTGTTGTAGGCAAACTCTATTAATGGTAGATGGTCATCCCAATTACCCTTGAAGTCTATAACACATGCCCTCAACATATCTTCTAGTTTTTGGATGGTGCGCTCCGCTTGCCCATCGGTTTGGAAATGAAAAGTTGTGCTAAGCTTAACCTTAATACCAAGCCCTTATTGGAACGACTTCCAAAAGTGTGAAGAAAATAGGGTACCTCGATCCAAAATAATAGATGAAGGAACCCCATGCAACTTCACTATCTACTTGATATACAACTTGGCATAGTCTTCTGCCGTAAAAGAAACCTTGACGGGAATGAAGTGGGCTGATTTTGTCATCTGATCAATAATGACCCAAATAGAATCATATTGCCTTCGGGTATGAGGCAAACCCACAATAAAGTCCATGTTCACTTCCTCCCATTTCCAAGTAGGAATATCTATATCTTGGGACAAGCCTCCTAGCCTTTGGTGCTCGGCCTTAACTTCTTGACAATTCGGACATTTGGCTACAAATTTCGCAATATCCTTCTTCATTCCATTCCACCAATAGACTTCCCGTAGATCACGGTACATCTTGGTGGCTCCCGGATGAATAGAATACCACGAACCGTGAGCTTCTTCTTAAATTTTCTCTCTTAAGCCATCAACCTCCGAAACACATAACCGACCTTGGTACCTAAGCACCCGATCTCCCCCTAGGGAGAAAACCTCAACGGACTTTCAGAGTACTGACTTTTTCAACTCAACTAATATAGGATCAAGGTCTTGCTTTGCCTTTACATCCATCACAAAGGATGATTCGGAACCATTATGGATCGTGACACCACCCTTGGTGGAATCCAATAGATGAACACTTAGCCGGGCCAACCTATGCACATCACAAACCAATTCCTTCTTTTCATCCTCTATATGAGCCACACTATCCATGGACAACCTAGTAAGAGCATCCTCTACGACATTAGCTTTGTCGGCGTGGTAAAGGACACTCATATCATAGTCCTTCAATAACTCTAACAACCTTCTTTGCTGAAGGTTCAAGTCTTTTTGGCTAAAACCATATTGAAGACTCGTATGGTTGGTGAAAACATCCACATGAACCCCATATAGATAGTGCCTCCATATTTTCAAGGCAAATACCACCGCCACTAATTCTAGATCATGGGTCGGGTAATTCTTTTCATGCACTTTTAGTTGCCTTGAAGCGTAGGCAATCACTTTACCATTTTTCATAAGTACACAACCCAACCCCACTCTAGTGGCGTCACAATATACAACAAAGCCATTTGTACCCTCCGATAAGGTCAACACCGGAGCAGAGGTAAGTCTATCCTTCAATTCTTGAAAACTTTTCTCACAATTTTCCGACCACACAAACTTAGCCTTTTTTGAGTCAAGGTCGTTAAGGGAGAAGCAATGGAGGAGAACCTCTCAACAAAGCTTCTATAATAACCGGTCAAACCCAAAAAGCTTCTAATGTCGGAAGGAGTAAGAGGTCTAGGCTAACTCTTGATGTAACGACTCGGAAAATGATAGAGTGAAACTAGAGCCTCACATGTGAGTTTGGAGTCGAGAACTTAATGAAATGGTTATAATTGAATTTGACCCAAAAAGTTCTTAAAATGTGCTCCGGAAGTTACCGGAAACTTGTTTAG
>JAJOOR010042496.1:0-10120 GCA_036250505.1 Solanum acaule
TCGAGTCTCCCCCCACCCCAAGGCGCTGTGCCTCATCGACTCGACGCCCCCCCCTTCTCGAGCCCCCCTAGGCACGGCGCCGTGCCTCGAACCCCCAACCCCTAGCCTCAAGGTGCCACCCAACTCCTTAATTACTTAAAGAAATAAACAATATTCACACTTTGGACATTTTTTTAAGGAAAACACATATTTTTTAATTATATTATTTTTTTCAAAGATTAGTTATTATTATTTTTTTAATTCTTTTGGGCCTAATGTGCTGATTTTCTTTGGACCTTTTTCTACTGTCCTAAAAAAAACTAACATAAAGGCTGCCAAAGCGAGATGGTCTTTTGGCCCAAGTTATATCAAAATTGTTGCTGGAAATCTTGGGGGCTTTTGGGCCTATTTCTACCACTATACAGTGTGTATCACCTATACATATCAGATATTATACATATTCTGCTGTATACTGTGTATATACAACATATTTCCTACTACAAGGACTTGTAATGCAATTTTCCACCCTTAAATCTGGGTCTTCAACCTGTATTTCAACGCTTTGACTTGTATATCAATATATATACAAAATATATACAACCCATTTTTCGGACTCTTGAACACTTGTAAGTAATTTTCAGCCTCTCGTACATCTGTTTCTGACTCGAAAAGGGGCTTGAGCCTCCTTGGCTCGAAGTGAAAGGCAGAAGAGGCAAAAAATTGAAGAAGTCCGGTGGACTTGGAGTCGCATGCTGATAAGAAAGAAAATGAAAAACAGTAGAACAAAAGAAAACATATACTACTTTGATAATCACAATCTATATATTATACAGATGATATATAGAATCTGTATAATACGAGTTTGACTAAATCAAAACAGTAGAACAGAAGCAAACATATACTACTTTGATAATCACAAACTTACACTAATCTGGAAAGGATGTGGGATGTTTGTAAAATCACTTTTATTTAGTCAAATTCCAACTTTATGGTGACAATGTTAATAAACTTTAAACAAATAAACTATTGCAAATCCCATGACCTCCTAATTCGACATCGTAAGAGGTTTACTAATAAGAACTAAGTAAGGAAAATCATACTAAAACATACGAGAACCACTGATCTTTAAAGAAAGGACAGACCCATTATATTTTATCATACACATACTTGAAATGATGCTAAGGAGACAACTTAGTTCACTAAATTTTTTTCAGAACATTATAGTTTTGATCGAACACTTTTAAAGCGAGGTCCACGAGTAAAACTATGTGATTCCCAGTATTCACGAGCAAGTGACAATTCAAAATAAAACACACGCGGGGTGAAAATATAACAACAAATGGAGCATTTTAAGGGCAGAATTATCAAAACCAAACAAACCCAAGACTTTTGAACTCTTTAAAGATGAGGATAATGAGGCACACATGGAGTTACTTGACAGATTCACTACCCAATCATTTAACTTAAACAAAACAGACAGTAACTAACATAGGGGGCACCAAAAGATGTCAAAATTAACAAAGGGAAACAACGAGATTGAAAACTCTAACAGACCAAGACATAGAAAAAATGAGTAGGTTCAACAACATTCAAACAAAGCAAATTTAATACCAAAAGAGGAATAAACGCACATGATTAACTTTGTTAGCAACTACACATGCTTGAACAAAGTAAAACAAGAAGATATCAAATAAACCCACCGAATTAGCTAGTTTCTAATACCCCTTTAGCTACACGAGGACAAGTATCAACAGTGACGAAACTAAACGCAGAACATTTGAAGCTTAAAGACATATGAGGCATGAAAATCAAAGCAAGACAAACATGACTCAAAACGAACATGAAAATCAAGCTTGAGTACAAATTCGAGTCCATACACTAGCTTAAGGCAACGAATGAATGACACGACATTGAATACTGATCATTGTCACTGGTTCATAACCACTAAAAATAAACTAAGACAAACAAAATAACTCAAGTCTAATCATGATACACTTCTAGACAACATCTATTAATTAGAAAATGCAACCATTTGACGACGAAAATGAATGTGTTCGAAATCGAGCCATAACAAGAACTCGACTCTTAATCATGGATTTTGACCAAACCAAAATCACGAAAAGGAATAACTTCGGGCAAAGAGAAACAAAACCAACACAAAATGGCAAACCAAGAACTCAATGAAAAATAACAAACATCATGGACCTTGAGATGCTGGTAACGTCATGTCGAGAAAAAAATAAAAAATCAAATGAAACACTCTAATCTCACGTAATGAAACTTTGAAGCTAGACCAATAATCTTTTTTAGCATGATTGAAATTTGCACCAATAAACCAATAATACTGCATGTTGGGGAAAACCACGAATCAATCCCAAAGAAATAAAATAAATAAACCCCTGGACATACTAGCTAACAACATTAGATGACAGAGATACACTTCCTAAAATGAATGAAATAGTAAGGATCAATCCTTTTCTTGCGGTTGTGAAAGAAAGGCCCAGCAGTCTAGATTTAACAGAGGAAACAAACACGTATGAATGGATTATATTTAAACAATAACAACTGCACAAGAAGGAACTATACTTAAACTAATCTTCTTTTAGAATAAAAGCATAACACATTAAATCAATTTAAGTGAATACACATATAACTAAGGGACTGGACAAGAAAGTTAAAAAGAAAAACAACCATGCCACATAAACATCCATCAGATAATGCTACTGGTTTTACATTTAAAATTCAACCAAGTTGTACCAAAATATTTTCGCTCCAATTGGAGCTAAACAAACCATCTGGATCGAACTATTCAATAAAACTTGAAGACTCGTGGTATCAAATAGCATTCAATCTCATCACCTATATGATTGGCTAAAATAAAGGACGTATGAAAATATTATGCTAAGAACACACTGTTAACTTAAACCAACATGAAATTATATTCACATGATACTATAGCACACTTTAGATTATGAAGAAGCACATTAACATGAAAATGGATACCTAAAAGAAGAACAACTACAATATTGAATAAAATTTCCAAATTTTGACTAATGAGTAACACTTAAAATAAACTGAGCTACACTTGGAAAGAAAAGGCAACAATCAAATTTTTGCAGCCCTATTTTGAAACCCAAAACATTTTCAACAAACAAAGAAATAGACACCTATTTAGAGGTAATTTAACAATAAGCATATGATCAAAGTTAAAACGAGATTACCTTTCTTGGAGCAGCAAAACTGAGACCGAGAGAACATGACTTCTCACCGACTCTGAGAGATTCCGACGAAAATTCGAGTTCCAAGCAGTAGACCCAAAACCTCAATATATGAATATCAATCGCCCTAGACTCTACCTCGTGTCTTCTCTAGTGTCTCTAACCTCTATATTTTCCAACTCTAAAACTGAAGGAAAAGGGGTTTAAACAGAGGGGATTTTTGGGTTCGAATTGGGGGAAAATTTCGGATGAAACGGATAAGAATTGGAGATATTTGGAATTCAAAAATTGAATTTTCCTTTTAGTATAAGGAACATGACTGATTCTTGTACAAAATTTAAATTCTCCAACAAATATGCGTTGATAGCTACGTATTTGCTGTTGTATTGACGTGCCATTTGGAGACGTTGATGTATGTGATCGTTGGCTGAGTTTCGTGAACGTTGGTAAGCTGCTGTGTACTGACGTTGGAGTTCTTTTGATGTGGGCTAGGTTGACTTGGAATGCAGAACTGAGGAATTGGGTCGGTTATTAAGAGTTGGGCGGGAGGAAATGGGCTGAGTTTGGGGTTGCTCATTTGTATTGTTAATTTTGAGTCTTAATAGTTTTAAAATATGAAAAATCACCCCATATACACATTTAAGAGTCAATATTACTGGTTTTAAATCTACTTTTAAAAAATTCTTGCTTATAACAGTTTAATTACGGGTTATAACATATCACTAATTATTTATAAATTAATGAAATTTTACTTTATTAAATAAGTAATTTTTTATAATTTTATATTATTATTAAATTATTTAAATAAAGAATACCCCATAATTATCTCTTGCACAATTATAGGGATTTGCATTGATTACTGTTCCTTTTTTACAGTTACAAGTCACACTCCCACACCCCACCTAAATCCCTCACCCCACGTCAATTCCATGTTAAAAAAAAAAAAGAAATTCATCTTTTATCTCTTTCATCCATACTCCATTGAAGCCGGTTTTTCAACATCTAAAAACTGATTAGGAGAAATGTATTCTCCATACAATCAAAACAAAAGGGCATATCTCTAAGTTGTAATTTTCAATAATTTTAGTATTTTGGAGAAACCCCATTTGATAATTGTATTGCAAGAAAGTTTATTTTACCATTTTCATGGAGGTGAATCAGAGGTGTTTTGAGGTTGATCCTTTCTGGATTTTGCTGATTTGAGTTCTTACTACGTGGGGAATGGTCAAAAATCGAATCTTTATTGATTTTGCTAATGTTTTTGGGAGATTTATGGCCATGTGTAGTGTAGATTGGAGTTTATTATAGGAGGTAAAGTTGTTCTTGAAACCTTATGTTGTTTGGATTCTTGGAAAATACTGTTGAGTGTGTGTTATGTCCTCCAAAAGTTTATTGGGTTTTTTACTACATGGGATATGGTTAAATCAATTTAGTAGATTTTTTTGTTAAAATTGTTATATTATGCATATTATTGGTATGAAAGCTGACTTAATATATGATTTATGAATATGGTATGAATTTTGTCTAATGTTGGCATGAATTGGTATAAAAATTGTATGATGTATTACTTATATTTGGTGTGAAACTTGTTTAAATCTGGTATGAAGTTCGTACACAGTTTAGAGGAAATCTATTTTTTTTCAAATTATTCTCATTATGTCTACTAATCTGGCATGAAACATGAATAAAATTGGTATGAAAGCTGACTTAATTAATATACAATTTATGAATATGGTATGAAATGTGTTTTAACATTGGTATGAAATTGATTTATTGTTGGCATGAAAGTTGACTTAAGTTGTGTATTATTTTTATCAAAAATGGTATGATATCAGTGGTCCAATTATATGAATTGATTGTAGTTTGTTAAATCACCCATTTTTTTTTTGTATAAATTATGACTAATGTTGGTATGAAATTGGTATTTTCTTATAATACCTATTTTTTTTTTATAATAAGAAGGTTTCTTTTTCAATTTCTCCAACTAGGTTGATGGCAATGCGGAAAAACAAAGAACAATGATGGCACGATCAGTGAGAGTGAAGTAACTGGACTGTTGCTAGCAAATTTGATGAATCCCGCATAGCAAAAGAACATGCTCCAGATACTAACAATTTTCCTACACCAAGACTACGAAGATCAAATTTGAGATAGTTGATTGCAACTTAGACTCTTTAGTATTTCATGTCTTTTTAACTTTTGAACGATATATATTTGTTTTTGATACAGTTTGAAGTATTGAATGATATAGAATATGCACTGTTTTCTTCAAGTCAGTTATCAACTACATATGAATTACAAATTGACTCTCATAATTTCAGGATACGAGTTATATACAGACTGCATATCAATTGGATACAAATTTCTGGATATCAGTTATATACAAACTGCATAACAATTGGATACATAAACATTTTAGTTTTGATATTTAATTGGAGATCAAAATGAACACCATATAATTGGTATCCAAAATGTATATAGTTGACATCCAATTATTCATACCAACATTTATTCAACCTGAAGGATCCCATGTATCACCATGTTTAATTAATATAGATAAACAGTCGTCCATCACAACAAAATCAAGATTTTTCAAACAAAAAAAAACTTGATTTACTCGTCAGTGACAACAATTCTGGAAAAAAAAAATGAACATAGAGTAACGTAGAAGAAAATGGATAAAATCAGACTTTTTAATTAATTTTAACAGATTAGAGTGAATTAAGGAAACTAAATATTCCTAGTTAGTTTGAATCTCCTAAATTTATGCTAATTAATAATTATCATCAATCAATTCAAATTTTATTAATACACCTATTTCCGTTTTTTTCTTCAAAATCGATTTATTTTCCTTTTTTATCTTTTTTTTTTTTCAAAATCGATTTTTTATCCTTTTTATTTTTTTTCAAAACAGATTTTTATAATTAATTAAAAAATCTTTTTTATTTAATAAAATGTTACAACCTGAAATTTTTTATTGTTACAACTTGAAAGTTTTATTCTACTGCTATAACTTGAAAATATTAGTCTAATAAATGTCATATATGAAATTTTCACTTTAAAATAAAAGGGTTAGGGAGATTATACAAATTAAAATGGCTAAATGGATTGCAATTATAGTCATTTTGAATTCAAAATATAGCCGAATTGAGTTAATTTAGTGAATCCGGCTAGAATTAAAACACGATAGAGTTAATACTAATAATTAATTAACAACCTTCTTAATCTCAACGAAAACAAAATAATTAACTTAATTATAAAATAAGTTATTCACTTGTATTAAGTTTGTGACTTGTAGAGCATAGTTGGCTAGATCCTCGCTCTTTGTATTTGTGTGTACCCTAAGCTTGACATTCTCCTATGTCCATTTTAATCTCCTCTATCAATTCTTAAATCTCCCGAGACGTTTTTCAGTACTTTTGTAGATGCCAAAAAGATTAACCGATGAGAGCAAATCCTCTACCAATTTTTTATTCGGGAGGCAAAAGTCGATAAAGCAATGCCATCTTCATTTCCAGAATGTGCAAATCTCAAGCCACCTCTTACTAAAAGATACATAAATTCTTGGAGGGTCTTTGGATTGCCTTAATAGGCTCTAAATAAAGCCAAATAATACATGGCAGTCCAAAGTGTAAACATGTCTTTGTATTTGATGTTTTCAATTCATTTTGCATTTTAATCTAAAAGTAATTTGGCCATATTGTATCAGTTACATGTCTTTCTACTTCATTCACAAGAAAAAGACATAGATCAAAAGCAAAGAGTTTGTGAATATACAAAACAAGAAAAGCTACACAAATTCAATCCTATGTAGTATACATATAACTTGTCTAAAGCAATAGTCTATACTTGATACCCGCTAAAAAGTAACTAAATTGACTAGTAGTGAGTACTACTAAACATCATGTCTTGGACATCGTGATGCTAAAATGTTTGTTATTTTGATAATAAAATTTACATCAATCTCCAATCAACTTGATATTCTGAGAACATAGACTTGTGTATCTATCAAATAAATATGACCTGGAACGAAAAGAGAAAATAAAGAGGCAAACTCTGTTGAATAGTAAATGTTACAAAAAGTTGTATTTTTATAGAAGAGAACTTTTCGTAAAAGCATTATTAAATATCCCAAACTAGAAAATCAATCTGACAAGTCAATGAGGCATTTGAGTTTCTAATCACAACTAAATTCCATTGATGACTAAGAGGTGTATTAAAGAATTTGATCCTATCCTTTCCATTTCAATTCCAGTTCCCATATACTCCCAAAAGACAAAAGTTAGATAACGAGTCCATCGTAAATCTGGATCACATAACGCGCTAACTCTAATTATCTAGTTCCTAGTTTTTTTTTTCCCTTCAGTCTAGATTTCCTCAAAGATAACATGGTAAACAATGATATCGACGTATTTATTATATATATTCCATCATTTTGAGCAACAAATACAGAATCAACGTCCCGTAAGAATGAAGTTATTTATCTTAAAGATCATCTGCTCATATCTTCTTATTTCAAAATGAATCAAGTTGGAACGAATTTTAGTCTGTTGAGCCTTAAAACCTTCTACATGTAACTATTTTTGCCTTTCAATACTTGTCTGCTTACCTTGGGTTAGATAATCCTTTTCTAGAAAAACAATTGGGCAAATTTGAGGCAACCAATGTTATAGTTATGTTAAGATGGATAACAGCAAGATGAAGGCACACATTAGATTGAAGCATTAAGAAATCTTTCTAGACCTTGTATACTCAGTGATACTTACAAAAAAGAAGTAATTCACATACACATTAATATCTAACCTGATATGATAACCACATGACATGAGGAAGTGAGACATTCCTTTTATATACATTTCATATCTTTCAAAAGTAAAATGTTGAATACAAGACAAGCCAAAATTCAAACGTATGCTAAAAAGAGAAGCAAAACAAGAACCATAATGGAGTCTCAACACGAAAAGTCTTATATGATATTGTACATTTTATTTCAAATTTTTAATTCTTGATCCAAAAGCCTCACTGAACATATATATATAAAGAATAAATAAGTTGTAGAACCCCAATCAAGAAGCAATTAAATTGTCAACAACATACCATAATAATTATTCCACTAAGCGGACGATTTCTTAAGAATAATATTGTTCCAAGAAACTGTGCTTCAAACATTTTTCTCTCAAACTAATAAGTGATAGTTTAGGTATAAAACTGATATTCTCAACAGTCTAGGTATGAAATAAGAAAAAAAGGATAGTTTAAGTGTGTTTTTGATATTTATCTCAATAAACAAACGTTACTAGTACTAACGTTTCAAGCATAATATGTTATCGCCAGTAACGTTTTATAATTTATTACTCGGAGATACATTTTACCACTAAAATGTTACTCACGGTAACATTTCTTTAGAATTTAAAATCAAATAGCACAAATTTAGAATCAAGCAGATTTATCTATAAAACATTAATTTCCTTTCACTTAGCTGTTGTTGTCCAAGATACCAACAATGCACGTCGTTTGTTTCCTCCTTGTTCTCCCTTTTGAACAAGACTATTGCTTGTGGGCAGTCATGTTTAATTGGATCTTTCTTGTGAAAAAAAAAGATCAAACAAACAAATAACAATAATGATTTTTTCATATTTCTCATCCAGCGTTCGATAAATTATAGTGATAGATTACCACCTCAGATTAATACCCTGATGAGAGAATTTCTCTCGAGTTAGAAAATTAATATTATACATGTTAAGAATACTAAGTGAAAAAAAAGTAAAGAACCAACAAATATTTTGAACGACGAAATATTTGTCAATAAGGCAACAACCCTTTATTTTTTTAGCAAAAAGTATAGGAATCCAAATGTATGCTTTATACAAAGCCAGGAACAACAAACTCTACTGCATACAATTTTTTCACCTATACTAGATTCAACTAATTTATCACTATAATCAAAGAAGCCTAGCTGCTAGAAAACTTGATAAGCTCACCATATTTATAAAAGAATAATTCAAATGTCATAGACATGTGCTCACAAGATAATACACTTTAACTGAGAAACCCCTGCTCGTGAATCCATGTCTGCATATATTTGCCCAAGAATTTCAATTACAACATAAGTATCGTGGTAGGACAGGAAAATCCAATCGACAAAATATGATTTTATCAGTTACAACAAAGTATATTTGCATAACAATTTTGAACAAGAGTATCAAAATTGGTTACGAATACGACATGAGAAAGAGTATCAAAATTAACTATTGAAGCAACATGGAAGCCAGCGTTTTAAGTGCAACTATAACTGTGGGCTTGTTTACTTTGTTGGTTCCAAGATTAGATAAATTCTCATAATTTATGGTGATGCAAGGTTGCTGCAAAGAAAAGTGATTCAATGTCAACTATCTTACTAACATTAAGTAAATGTCAACTCAGTCAAACAAATTTTAAATGGAGAAAGTACCATACTACTAGTAAGGGTGTGTTTGGTATGAAAATGTTTTCCAATTTCTCATGTTTGGTTGGCTTAAGAGTTTTGGAAAATATTTTCCAAATCAACTTATTTTCCTAAAATTTATGGAAAAAATGACTTCCCTTCAAAAATTAAGGAAAATATTTTCCAAAAAACTATCCTCCAACCTCAAATTAATTTCTTAGCCCACCCCTAACCCCGACCCTCCGCATTCAAGAAAAAAAAACTAACAATTTAAAATTTTATTTTTAAAAAATAGTTCAAATTTTAAAAAAATTCGTTTTTTTTTTATCCCGCCCAACCTTGGACCACATCACCCCACCCAAAAAAAAAAATTAAAAATTTATTTTTGAAACAATTTAAAATTTTCATTTTCTTTAACCCATACCTACCCCACCCCCTCCAATATTTTTTAAAAAAATTAAGTATTATTTTTTTTTTTTACCCCATTCATAACCCCTCC
>JAJOOR010042497.1:0-10389 GCA_036250505.1 Solanum acaule
TTATTTTTGTGTTTTTACTTACCTGGGCCAAAAAACCCCCTTTTTAATTGAAACTCTTCTGGGTCCCCCCCCCCCCCCCTCCTATTTAATTTACAATGTTTTTACTCGTTAATATCTTTAGCTACGACTAGTTAGAATGATATTTTATTTTTCTATAAATTCTCAAAATCACTATCTTGGGACGATCCCAACCCTTGGTTGGGTTATTATACTATTGCACGATCGGACACACTTGCATTGGAAGTTGTGTCCTTGATTACACAAACATCAACACCGTAGGTCAATGTACAGTCCGTCATGCACATCCGTCAAGGAGGGTTTGAAAGTTGAAGGTTACTGTACCTGATGAAATTGTCCAAGTGTTGATCCACGAAAGGGATCCACGGACCGTAGGTCGACCCACCATCCGTGGGTCGAAACGTCGATTTGAATCGCGTCCACTCAGCTAGTTTCCTTATTTTTTTTCCTTTTAATTTAGGACTTGTTTTCTATAAATAGTAGTTATAAACCTCATTTTGGGGAGTTAGACATTATTGTAAGGTTTTAGTTTTGGGAATTTAGTTGCAAACTCTTAGCGATTAATTTTCTGGATTTCGTTTTATAAGATTTTAGATTTGAATTTCAATTGAAGATTTCGGATTTCATCAATTCTTCTTGTAAGTTCGTGAGTTCTTTTACCCAATTATGAATTGTGTTCTTTCAAGCATGAGTAGCTAAATCCACAACTAGGGTTGTGGGAACGATGAGCAATTAACAAAGTATCAATAATAATTAAGTAATTCTTGAATAGTGTGCATGCATGCATTGTTAATTCTTTCGCTTAGAAGTCTTTTTAATGGTTGCAAACGTTAGAACCCGCCTCGTTTCTACTTGTCGGACCAAGGAAGTAGTGAATGAGAAAAGAATTAACAATAGAGATTTAGTGGATGCTATCTAATAGTCTAATGTCAATTGGAGTGAGGGTGAAAACTAAGTCATACATTGATGTGATGACTAATCTGAGGTAAAGGTAAGGGTTAGTAAAGCATACACTCGTAGCCGGACCAAGGTGCGTAATGAAATTCCCTATTTGGAGGACCAATCACTTAGGGATACATAACTTACTAACTTTGCATGTAAAACACTAGGAAAGGATTACTATTATTAGGATTACCGGGTTAAGAGTTTATGGGGAACACATATGCCCTAGTTTCTTTCTCATATTGATACAACAAAGTTGAATCTTGTCTACTTGTTAGTTAAGCATAATAATTTGTTACTTGATTACAAAATCCCCCCTGTTTACTTTTCTCGGAAATAATTTGGCTAAATGAATATAATATTGAGTTAAAGTTAAAGTCTAAACCATATTCCTCGTGGGATCGACCCCAACCTACAAGTTGGGTTCTTTACTTGATAACGATCGCTTATACTTCTTTAGGGAGGTGTAATTTGAGCACATCAGTAATATCCTTGTTCCTACGCTTTCAGACCTACCTATCCAAGATGGTTATAGGCTCCTCCCTATATGACAAGTTTGGACCCAACACTACCGAATCAAGCGAAAGCACATGGGACTCATCCCGCACGTACTTCCAAAGCATGGAGACATGAAACATAGGATGCACAGCTGACAAAAGAGGGAGCAAAGACAACTTATAGGCCACCTTTCCCACTCGACTCAAAATCTCAAAAGGTCCAATGAATCTAAGGTTAAGCTTTCCCTTCTTTTCGAACTTTATCACACGCTTCATGGGTGACACTCAGAGTAAAACATGATCACCCTCCATTACACTAGGGCTTGAACTATACGGTGTGCATAACTCTTCTATTGGCTCTGGAATGTCAACGGTCTACCATGAATCATACGGACCGGCTCCATAGCTTCTCTAAGCAAATTTATATCTAAAGAGTCCATCTTACCCGAATCAAACAAACCAATTGGAGATCTACACCATTTACCATACAACGCCTTAAATAGGGGCATTTGAATACTACAGTGACAACTGTTGTTGTAGGCAAAATCTACTAAGGGAAAATGATGATCCCATCTAGTACCAAAACCAATCACACATGCACGGAGCATATCCTCTAACACTTGAATAGTCCACTCAAACTGCCTGTCAGCTTGAGGATGGAATGTCGTACTCATATCTAAACGAGTACCTAAATCATGTGGTAAGGCCTTCCAGAAATTGGAAGTAAACAAAGAACCTCGATCACATAAAATGGAAATAGGGAATCCATATAGTTGCACATTCTAACTGATATACAGCTGGGCTAACTTCTCCACCATATACTTCACCAAAACTAGAATGAAATGGGCGGACTTGATCAGCCATTCAACAACCACCCGAATTGAGTCATAACAACCCATGGTGGTAGGCAAACCCACAAAAAAATCCATAGTAATATGCTCCCACTTCCAAGTAGGAATAGACATGCTCTAAGATACACCTCTTAGCTGCTTATGCTCTCACTTGACCTATTGGTAATTCAAGCACCTAGGAACACAGTCTTCAATATCCCTTTTCATGCCACACCACCAGTAATGTTGGCTCAAATCATGATATATCTTCGTCTCTCCCGGATAGATGGAATATCAATAACAATTTGCCTCTTCGAGAATCAATCTAATCAACTCCCCCACCTTGGGCACAAAAATCCTCCCTGCGATCCCCAAAACATAATCAAAATCAAGGAAAACATCCTTAGCTTCCCCTCTCATCACTTTATCTCAAATGAGACACAACTTCTCATCATCAAACAGGTGTTCGCGGATCTTCTCAACTAAGGAAGAATGGGCCTCCATAAAAGCAATCAAACCACCACTCTTCTCATAAATTTATAACCAGAAGAGACTGTTAGCTAACCTTTGAAAATCCCTAGTCAATGGTCTGTCCTTAACATAATAGCCGTAAGACTCCACATACTAGAAGTCTTCATACTCAAAGCATCGGCTACCACATTGGCCTTCTAGGGATTATACAAGATGGTGATATCATAGTCCTTCAGCAACTCAAGCCATCTGCGCTGCCTCAAGTTCAGATTCCTCTAACTGAAAATCTGTTGAAGACTCTGATGATCCGTGAAGACCTCACAATTCACACCATAATGATAATTCCTCTATATCTTAAGCACTAACAGTACAACTGCTAACTCTAAATCATGAGTAGGGTAGTTCTTTTCACGGGTCTTCAACTTTCTAGAAGCATAGGCGATTACCTTCCATTTTTTCATCAGAACACCACCTAACATAACTCTAGAAACATCATAGTAAACGGTAAAGTTCACACCCTCCTGGGTAAAGTCAACACAGGAGCCAAAGTGAACATGATCTTGAGTTTTTGAAAGCTCTCCACACACTCATTAGATTACTGGAAGCTTACACTCTATCAAGTCAATCTAGTCAAAGGAGATGCAATAGTGGGGAAACTCTGAATAAATTGCTTGTAATATCCTCCAAGTTCCATAAAACTTTGAATCTTAGTAACTGAAGTAGGCCTGGTCCAACCTTTAACTTCCTCAATCTTGCTGGATCCACTCGAATACCCTCTTTGGACACCATGTGTCCTAAGAATGCAATAGAATCAAGTCAAAACTTGCACTTTGAGAATTTTGCATACAATTTATCTTCCATGAATCTCTGAAGCAAATTCATTCAAGTGTCGAACATAGTCCTTCTTGGTCTTGGATTACACCAAGATGACATCAATGAATACTATCACAAAATAATCCAAATACGATCGGAACACCCCGTTCAACAACCCCATTGTCACGCCCCAAAGCAGATCCTAGGTGTAACATGGTGTATAGAACCATGAGAGGCCCTACACAAGCCACTTAGCATAAATCATACAATAAAATAGAAGTAAATAATTTAAAAGTAGCATTTCATATAAAAGAGTTTGACAAAACCGGAAGTCTAAACATAAGTCTCAAAGTCATCTATTACATCATAGAGAAAGTGATTGGACGTAACCCATACATCACATACAAAATCTAAAAATGATAATGACATGAAAGCGATAAAAGAATCTTGGCCTCGGTTCATGAGGACTTACCAATATTCAAAGCTCAAATGAATCAACTAACCACGAGTATAGGGAATAGGAGCATCGGACCCTACATTAGTGAAACAATGTAGGCACAAGTATTCATTGGTACATGGAATGTACCAAGTATGATAACAATGCATAAGAGTTATGAAATCATTCTAAAAAGGATTTTATATGACATGTAATGACCAAGCTAAATCATAAAATAACGTGTTAGAAAACATAAGTCATAATCATGGTCAATACAAGCTAAACATCTTATAAAACACTTCTCAGATACTTAAGTAAGTAACCTTAGTTCTTTATTGTGGGAAGTTTTACTTTAATCGGCATAGACCATGTGATCTATAACATGGAATCTGGTGTCTATCTCACACCAAAAAGAGATGTCCATACTTGACAAGGTAAGAACCATAAAGTTGAGCTAAACTGGATCTACTAACTAATGTCTATCAAAGAAACACCTATAGTGAAACATAATTATGGGACATGGGTAATCGTCGCTTGCCCACTCGATGCTAAGAATAAATCCCACAAGGTGTCCATACTCTTTCACACTCATATTTCATTGATGAAGGTTGATGAATTCAAGTACCTTTGCTTCCCTCATCTCAAGGGGAAAGCAACCTTAAACTTTTTCCAATCAAGAGGACCCGCATCAGCCGCCCTCTCTTCCTTCCATTGGTTGAACCAAACTTAAGTAACACCCTCGAGTTGATAAGCTGTCAATTTCGCCTTTTCCACCAGTGTCACTCCATGATCATCAACACCTTATACACTTCATAAATAAACTCTTGAGGATCTTCCTCAACCTTAGAACCATAAAACTCTAGGGATTTATTCTAGTGAAGTCCCTCACTCTAGATGTTGTCGTACCCATATTTGGATTCATGGGGACCATAACCTCCCTATTGGCTTGAGCCAACACTTGAAAAGCAGCCCTAAACTCCGCATTAGTCACTTGCTCGTCCAAAGGGTCAACTAAAACTTGAGGAACGTCTCGTTCCACATTCTCATTCGCATTCCTCCTAACGCAAGCTCTTCACAGGAGTCCATATACTGAAAAAGCATTGATCAAGATTAGGAGAAAGTGCATATAAAGTTACACTCTATCGACAACTTAGAGTAATGAAAGAAGTGGAGTTTACTAATAATCTCATAGCTTTTTATTCATAAAATGTGGCGCGCTTCACACTCATAAACAAGACTCTACTCGGTGTGGCTTATGAGACATACTAGGACCTTTCTAAACCTTGTGCTCTGAATACCAAGTTTGTCATGACCCAAAGTAGACCCTACACGTGAAATGTCGTATAAGACTCCAAGAGGCCCTACACAAGCCACTTAGAATACATCATACAAGATAATAGAAAATCAAGAGATTTAAAAAGACAGTTCATATCATAAAGAGTTTTTCAAAATCGAAGCGAAAGTCTAAATAGTCTCAAAGCCATCTATCACATCAAGAGTGATTAGGACGTAACCAATACATCACATATAATATCTTAAAAGTAAAAAAATTAAGCAATAAAAGGTTCGGCTCTCGAAAAATGAGGACTCACTACTTCTCAAACTACTAAAGTGATCTCTAGCCACAGGGATGCGAAATGGGAGCGTCGGACCCTACATTTTGAAAGAATGTAGGCAAAAGTACGTGTTAATACAAAGAATGTACCTAGCATGATAGCAAAGCATAAAAGATATGAAATCATGCTAAAAGGACTTTTCATGACATGCAATGACCAAGCTAAATCATGAGGTAAAAGGGTTAGAAAACATAAATCATAAAACATGGTCAATGCAAGATAACATCTTTAAAACATTCGTGAGATACTTCTAAAGGTAACCTTAGTTCATTATTGTGGGAGATTTACCTTTAACCTACATAAAGACTGATCTTGGGCGTATTTGTATGCCTAAGAACCAAATAACACCCGCATTTTGGCCAAGTTCGGAATTATTTTCTATTAATTGATAGTAGTGTCGACTCATTCGAATTCATTTATACTAACCAACATGATTATTTGTGTAGGTGAGCGTAAATGAAGGAACGAGCACTAAAACAGTCAGTGGAAAGCATGAAAGGATTCAAGTAAATTAGCAATAAGAAAGAAGATTGAAAAAAATGAAGATTAAGGAAGATCCATATCCTCTCCGCATCGCGGAGAGGGATTTTATTCTTGGTCACGGAAGTGGAAGCTGAACAGTCTGTATCCTTTCCGCTTCGCAGAGAGGAATTTCTGATTTTGTTCGTGAATAGCATTTGAGACAGAACGGTACGTATGTGCTCAGGTCGCGAAGAAGAGATAATTTTCATAAATCGAATTTTAAAAATAGCTCCGCGTCGTGCCCTGGAGTGCCAGTTTTGGTCGTTTTGACTTAATTATAAATAGACGAATATTTTATTTTATTAATTATTCTTTTGTTGGGTTTTGAAGAACAACGACTTTGGGAGCTTTTTCATCTGTTCTTAGGGTTCATTCCTAAACTCTTTTATTTTCGATCTCTTTATAATATTTAAACATTGCATAATCGAGATTCTTGATATGAGTGGCTAATTTCCCTAGTTCTAGGGTTGTGGCTACTGGATGATTGTATATTATTGAAGTTTTATGGATTGCAATTGACTATCATATGAATCAATCTTTTGTTCTTATTTTTCGTATTTCGTGCTTGATCACCACTGAAATAAATATCATGTCTGAATTGAAGTCGTGAGAGGGATAAGAGGATAGAACGTGGGGCAAAAGAAGCATGATTTTCTCTTAAGGTCTAGAGTCAATTTGTATCTAGGATAGGGATATACCTAGAAACTGTGCTTGGTTATTAGACAGGACGAAATCGTAATGCTCATTAATTGGTCCAGCCTATCCCTGCTAAATGATGTAGTTAGGTTGTCTATTATCGTAGGAGATTAGAGGTCGGGAGACCATAATCATATATTTAACCATATGATCATTGATTCGATAGTAATTAATATTCGTTCAACAAGATAATATGCTTGATTCCTGAAGTGAGCTGCAGCCCTAGACTTTACCCAATCATTGTTAGAACCCTTTTGAAATTGAATCGCTTTAGTTAAGATTTTAATTAAATTTTAGAGTATAAAATCAATCGCTCTGTTAATCTTGGTAACACTTGTTTCTAATTGAGAGTATTGGAAATATCGAACTATTTTAATCTTGAGTCCCTGTGAGTACGATACCCGTCTCTTAATAAAAGCTACTTTAATACTTGAACGACCACATGCACTTGCGTGTGCTATTGGACGCAACAGAGACCATGTGAGATATAACATAGAATCGAGTGTCTACCCTACACCGAAAATGGGTGTCTTACTTACCAAGGTAAGACCATGAACTTCTAGCTTGCATGGATCCACTAGTTAATGTCTATCTAAGACAATCATCCTATGGTGGCACATAGTTCATGGGACATGGGTATTCCAGTTGCCCACTTGGTGCTAAGCATAAATCCCAAGGAATAGTTATTAGTCTTAACTTATCTTAACATTTGTGAGACATGGATATTCACTGCTTGTCTTATCATTAAAGAATATGGGTAATCACCGCTTGTCTTATCATTAGGAGACATGAGTAATCGTCGCTTGCCTTATCATCCATGGAAGGCACATCAAGTAGTCAATCAAAGCTAGGTTTCATTAGAATAGCTCCTAAACCTCAATTCAAAGTTTCGTTGAGAAAATCTTTCAGCTCTAAGAATTCTTTATGTGAGAAAACCCTTTCACAATCATGCTTTCATGTGTATGTGAGAAATCCTATCACAACAACAATATGGATGCTTTACTCTCAGAGCAACTTAAATCATTTTTCTTAAATTTCATAAAGAACATGCATATTTTCATAAATTCATCTTTCATAGTTCTAATCCCACATCATATCATCAAAGTCTAGAAATCATGGGTCATGCATGGGTTTATGGGGGATTCAACTTAAAATATGCAATTTCTTCAATTCATTGACAAGAAGACATAAAACAGTCAATTGGATCAACATTGAAAGGAACCCATGGCAATTGAATAAAATCCTAACTCAATTGGGGAATCTAACTTTACAAAATTTAAGGATTTAGGAACCCTATGGAGAAAAGGACTCCATAGGTGAATACTATTGTACCTTGATGTCAAGATCTTGTAATCAATGGTGAAATTGGAGAATTGACTTCTTGACTTGAAACCCTAGCCTTCTTCTTCAATGGTGAAGAGGAAAGTTAGGAAGGTGATGAAAAGAGACACTTGTCACATCGCCGACCTAGTCAGCGATGCTCGACTAATTCGCCGATTGGTCCAAAAGCTGAAAATCTGAAAGAGTATAAATGCGAATTTTTAAATAATGAAAGGGATTTCCAAAATTTTGAGCGAATGTTCTGAGTGATTGAGAGTTCTAACTTTGAGTTTTTCATCCCAAACACTTTTTAGAGTTTTTGAGTAGAATTTTAAGTTGGGTATTGATTTTAAGTTAATTTCACGCATTGTGAAGACTCGAATCTTGTTACCCAGTTGATGGAGAACATAGTTGGTAATATTTTCCTGCTTTTTAGAATGTGTGGCTAAAACCCCCATTATTGGGGGTGTGATTATGTGATTGATTGTCTAAATTAGTTTATGGGTGTTAGTAATTACTGATTTAATTGTTGTATTGAAGCGGGTTCGATTGATAACTGAATCTTAATTCATGAATTGTAGTTGCAAATGTAGTTCTAGTCTAGTATTGTATGCTTGCTTGAGAAAGAGGTTTTAGAATTAAGGTTATCGATTAATGATTGTAGTGATTGGGTTGTTGTGGATTCAGCTTGAGAAAGTGAGTCTCAATTCAATCCTACCAATCTAGCTCGAGATAGTAGATTAATTAAGGTTTTGGGTTGTTTATAATTGTTATGTTTGTCGAGGTTCGACAGAACTCGCTTTAATCATGATAGTTGATCGAGAGATGGCTATTTCAGCTAAAGTCTAGCCTACCCACTAAGATTCAACGGTTTTCAGTAAATAGTAATCACCCGTATAGAAAAATTGGCAATTAATCGATCACATCCCCAGGGATCCCTCTCTACTTGATTACTCCCCTATTTTCATAGTTGTTGGTTGACAAATCCAATCCCCCCACCCCCATTTGACACTAGTTTTCAACCCCTTCAATTTAATTTAATTATTTTGATAAATTTTATTCCTACAACCAATTAGAACACGTCTTTCACTTCGTAATTGAATTCTCTACCGTATCACTCCTTGTGGAATTGACCCCAACTCTTCGTTAGGTTTATACTAAATTGTGATTGCCTACACTTAGAATTGGATGAAGTGTAGTTGAACGTTATCACCTATTTGGAAGGGCTTCATGAGTCATCTAGAGCACCACGGCTCATCTAACAGGTCGTGAAGATGCTCTACCCGTAAAGGCTTCACTATTTTGGGTATAACATTTTACTCCAAGCTTGGAATTAGGCAAACTTGGTGGCATTGATAAGAGGACTCAATTATCTTTAGTTTGATAGGTTATGGGACACCTAACTCATTTTATGCCGAAAGATATGATCATTTGAAAATGACCCTAAACTCTAAGTCTAACAAGTCTCCATCACGGATGACTGCATGGTCAATGTGAAGCTTCACGAGTCATTTAGACGTCTATGGTCCTTTTACAGTGACCTAGGATAAAACCCTACCAAATAGATGACTTGTACGACCCATTTGACAGGCCGTCAAGATCGCCACAGTCCATTTGGGGAACCGTCAAGGTGACCCCTGCCTGAGGCAGTTTTTGGAAATGTTCACGAGCCCCTTAACGGACCGTGGTCCCCTACACGGCTCATCCAGGGATCTGTGGAGGGTTCCATGGTCCACTTTTGGGTTCTTGACTTGCCCGCTTAACCCCTTTCTAGTCTTTCTCTAATCTGAGGTGTTACATCACCCCCATCCATGATCATAGAGGGTTGGCCTCAACAACACGGAACAAAACAAAATCAACCAACTCAAAAATCATCGAATGGAACCTCGGGATCCGTTCAGAACCTCATACACACAAACCATATATGTAAATTGATTATACTTAACATTACGGATACAATGGAATCTTAGAAATACGAATATGAGGTCTCCTGGATTCGAGTACCGTATTAGTCACAAGAAATTAATCACATTGCCTAAATATGCGAAATCAAGCTCGAGACCTGTAATGACCCTCCGAGTCATTTTTAAATTAAAGAATTATTTCCCTCGTATAGAGCATTCCTGTAGCGACCCCAAGTCATTTATGACTTGCTGGCACTGACTGTTCGGTCGCCTGGTCGTTCGTTTGGGTTTTAGGCCCGTTTCCCTGTTTTGGAGATTTTATAA
>JAJOOR010042498.1:0-12184 GCA_036250505.1 Solanum acaule
TATGTATATATTTATACACACACACACACACACACACACACACACATATATATATATATATATATATATATAAGAAATGAAAAAGGAAGGAATTATAATTAAACTAAAGTATCCTTCTCGAATCAGTGCCCCACATATTAATCGAAAGACAAATCATAGTTTGTCATTTTTTATGCTTGGGTCAAGTAACATCAATTTTGGAAGGGTTTATCTAACTCTACTCCTCCTAATTTCATTTATTATTAAGATCCTAAAATGAATTAAAAAAAAAAAATCTAACATCCTAAAAGGTGCCGAGCAATCCAACTTAATGTCCTAGAGGCATTGAACTTGGTACAACCCGAGCCTACACCCTGGACATGGCCAGCACTCAAGAACGATTGCTAGTCCCCAAGCGAACCGTCATCCTAGCTGGCTACAAGCAGAAGACTAACTCAAGCATACAAAAGTTTAAAACTGAATTAAATTTCATTGAACTCAAATACTAAACCTTTTTAAAAGTCTGTACAATACTCAAAATAAAAGTAAATACAGAAGCTCCTTAACTCTGTCTATTTATGACGCCTCTACTATTACAGAAGGATATCGGGACAAGACCCACGACATCTCAAAACTACTAACTGTAAGATAAAGTTAAGTCCTCTGGAATATAAGATGGCTCACCAAAGTTGGCTGGAATGTCACATGCACTCAATGAAATGCTTGTTTATGATCCTGAATACATATATTTGCGTCATGAAATGATTCAGGCCAAATTACTCAGTACATGGAATGTACGAACATGTAAGGGGAATTCTAAAGCATAAACATAAGCTTGAACTGATGGAAAAGAAGCATACTTACCTCTTCTCAACTCGCTCAACTCGACTCAACTAAACTGAGAGAAAATAGGGCTCAACTCAATAGTAAGATACTCAACTCACTGAAACATAGTTCAACTCTGGATACTCAATGATAAAGAGATAATAAAAGATGCAATATCTGGAAAGCTTTTTAAACAATGGATAGTAACTCAGTTATATGCAAAAATACAATAATAACTCAATTGTATGAAAATATAATAATAAATCTTATTTGTATGTAAAGATATAAAATAACTTTGTTTGGGAGATTCTCTAACCGACAACCATCACTATGAGCTATGTGATGATACAACGTCTAGCCCACGCTGCCAGAACTACTCTATACTTTTTTGGTGTATAGAACCTACTAACTAAGTGGATCCATTAGTTAATGCTAAAAAGCAATAAGAAATCATCTAAACAGTATGACCCCTTCTACCCACGTTGTGTACATGGTTTATGGTGGATGTGAGTTGTTAGGACTCCTACCCATATCGGTGCTCAATACTACTTCCAAAAATATACTTAGCTCATATGTTTTAAAGAAAACATAACTTTTTCTATGTTTTGTGATTATTACTCAAAAATCTTTCACTTAAATGAGATGGTACTCAAACTGCTCAAAACTCTTTCGGAAATCTTAGTGCCTTCCTCTTTTAAATGTGAAAACATTTACTCTTAGGAATACTTAGTTTCCATATATCATTTTAAAGAAAATGAAACTTGACTCTACTCTTCCTCATACTCATTTGCTCAATCCTTTAAACAAATTATGAATAATTGTAAAATACTTCTCAAAATAGGGTCCATGCCAAATTATGGACGTGAATGACTCAATTCAAGGTTTTCAATAACCATATATAGAACTCAATACACGAAACTTAGTGACTCCAGAATTTAAGGACTCAATGATACTACTCATCTCATGAATACTCGACTCATAGAGATCATGCGGGATTATGGGCATGACCCACTCAACTTAAGGATCTCCTTGTATAACATATAGTAATAAAAAATTATAAAATATAGTTTCAAAAAGGATTAGGAACTCAATACTCAAGAACTTAGAACTTGAAGATACTACTCCTCTTAAAGATACTAAACATATGGAGTTCATGCGGAATTACGGGCATGACTTAACTCGACTCAAGGGTCTCAATGATAATTTAGACTCATGAATACATTCTCCTCATTCTCATACTCACTTACTTGAGTCTTGAAACAATTTATAAGTTATTGTAGAAGACTCCTCAAAAAGACTCAAAGGGGCTTTCTCAAACTTTACTCAAATCGATAGTTGATCCTGAAGGATTCACAATTTAACTCAAAGACTTTCTTGAACTCTACTCTTAATTCTTCCTTGAATTATGAATTATGAATTCAAAGATCATGGCTTGATATATAGTATTTCTTGATGATTGGATGTAGGTTGGATAGTAAAAATCACTAAGCGAGCAAAGGCATGTTTTGAAAAATCGAATACGAAACGAAGAACGGAGGTGGAAAGGACCTGACGTCCCTGGCACAACAGTGGTGCACCGTGTCAGCCCTCAGTTGACTGAGGCTGGTCTGGGCTGCACTGCATGTGCAGAGCTCCAGACTCTCAGGCACAATAGGGGTGCATCACCCCAGCCATGTTCTAGACTAGTCCGATGAATGTTCTCTTCAGTTTTCCAGCCCTACCTCGTCTAAACTCGAACGATTTCCCTCAAAATCTTTTGAATCCTTAAACCCAACATCATTACATTAAATTCCACACCAACACCCACCAAAAACAACACTCGTTCACAACTCTCACCTCAAGAACTCAACAAGAACTTCATTATAAAAAACGAAGTGTATATCTTCAAAACTTCAAGAAGATTATCAATATACTCAATCTCATGGATGAAATTCATAAAATAAACTCATGATAGGCGTGTGGGCAAACAAAATCAACACTATGGAAGCTTACATACCTCTTAGGATAAAATCCTTCGCTAAATTCCTCGAAGAATTGGAAAAATCATGAACGCTCTTCCTTTTCTCCTCTTTTTCTCTTCTTGAACTCCTCTAAAAACCCTAAGTGTATTTTAGGAATAACTAAAACTAATGCCAATTAGTTTAGACTCCTAAAACCTTACCAAAAATTCTTAAATCTGATTGGGTAAGGAAAAGACCAAAATACCCCTCAAATTTTAGGGTAACTTTCCTTATTTGGACAGCCCAAGTTCAAACGGGCATATCTCCCTCATACGAGCTCAAAATTAGCAAACTCGGCGGCGTTGAAAAGAGGAATCCAAGACCTTTCATTTGATATCTTATGGGTCTCCTAACTCATCATGTGCTAAAAGTTATGGTCGTTTGAAGTTGACCCAAACTTAGAAAAACCTAGGAATGACTTGAATGAATTCTCTTCAATTCTTTTTGGAACTCAAAGTGCTACATTTAGCTTACTTAAAACTTAAGAAAATTTTAAATTCCTCCGTAAAATCTTACTCACAATGAAGAATGACTCAAGTCTTTGCTCAAAAATATTCGGGGGTGTTGCATCATCTCCCCCTTGGGATCATTCACTACAAGAAACTTCACTTTTAACGACCAATTCTTAGTGAAAGGATATGAAACCGGTCGCTAAAAGTGTATTTTTAGTGAAACAATTTTTTTTCCGTCATTGGAAGTCAATTTGTAATTCAACATTAGCGATAAAATTACATTCCAAATGTTAAAAATATTATGTCCGGTTGTTTATTTATATAATAAAAAAAAGGTGCTTAAATTCTAATCTTTTCCCTCTTTATTTTCTCACCACACACGTTTGTCCACGCTTCCCACTCCTCCGTAATTAACAAAATGACCAGTGTATCTCTTTATCTCATCTTTCTAGGCTTCAGATCTGAACTCAGCGACAACTTTCTCTTTCTCTACACTTTTGAGTGAATTGAGCAACGGTTAGAGCAAATTCAGCCAGGGATGGGGGAAATTATGCAGGCATCCTTGTCTCCCAGTTCTGTTACAGTGAAATCAGCTTAGCAAAGATACAATTAGGTGTGTCTCTCCTAGATTTATTAGAGGAGAATCAACATATAGATATGCACAAGTCTCTCTGTTCTACTTATAAAAAGGTGATTGCGTCTCTTCGGTTTGATTGCAGAACAACCAAATAAAAGTTCACTTCTTACTGCTTTTTGCAACATTGCTTCAATTGACATAATTCTGATGTTATCTTGGAGTTTCCAACTCTTCATGGTAAGATTTTGTTATTATAATTATGAATTTCCTGGTGGAATGGTTGATTTTGTCCAATACTAAGTTTTCTTAAATTTTGGGTTTCATCTAGGTTTTTTTTATTTTTTATTTTTATTTGATTATTTTTAAAACTTATTATAGTCTTTTATTGAAAATAAAAGGAAGTTCCATGAGGATGATTATTGAATAAATTATTAATATGATAATTCTTAGCACAATCCTTCAAATACAAATAATATTGTGTGAACTGCATTATTTAACGTTTGCTTGTTCCTACTTTTGTCTATTTTTCATGTGGTTTAGTAGATGAAGAAACTTAAGATGTCGCACTAATAAGAAACCAACAGTTCAACATGAATACAACATATTGTTTGATAGTTTAGTAAGCTAATGTTAGGTGACGAAAGAAACTCGAAGAAAACAAAGTTAGTATAATTAAAATTTCTGTAGTTGGTCTATGATTTTTGATAGAATAACCTTTACTTTTTCCGTCTTATTAAATTTTGACTTGTCGTTTATAATTAGAGTAGTCAATGAATTAGCTTAGGTGATCTTATATACAGTAGTGCATTAAAAAATTGTGTGACTCAAGATGATGTTTCTTCTATGAATGTTCTTATAAAACAAGCAGGCCAGATTTGGTTGGTTTGGTCATTTCTTTTAACTTTTTTGGAATTAGTTTGACAATTTCAGGGTGTATGAAAAGTCTAGTTTTGTGGGGCCAGGATCAAAAAATAGATCAGAGATTGAGATTGAAGAGCATCATGCTTTTAAAATTCTAATGCATTTTTTCATGATTGGAATCTTCTTTCTCTTCATTTATTGAGTTATAAACTCATTAATTTATTTAAACATGTTTGCTTTGTTAGTTTTCTCTCTTACAGGTCAAGGAAATTATGAATTTTTGGTTTTGTTCCTTAATTCCTTTGCCTTCTTCCTCTTCATGTTGTTTCTTGGCCCTTCTTCATTGCTTTTGTTTGTAGCTTCACTTCTTTGGGTCGTTGGATATCTTGTTGCACTTTCTTCTAGTGTTTATCTTAAGTTGTGCGGACTCGTTACTTTCAAAAATACATTTTTGAAGAGTCTGAGCAACATAGGTGTTTATTCATGTTAACATTTATGGAGAAGGTGGTCAATAATGATCTTGAGTTACTTATGAAGCTAACACCTTCTATTATTCTTACCGTTCGAGCGCCTCAAGACTTTGGTCATCTATGGTTTTTCATTGATAAGGAAGAACTAGTGAATTTTCTTACATATTGTATTTGAGCTGTTGAATCTACATGAAAAGAATTGTGGTAACTAATAGCCATTTTTGTATTCTATGGTATTCAACCTTCGCGATACCATATTCCAACTGCATAGAAAAGGGGCTTACTATCATTTGGTGTTAGAAAGAGAAAAATAGTTTAACATGAGAAATTTCTTTAAATGCAGCAAAATGTCCTATTTCTGTTTCTGTTTTTGCTTCTGTTGCCATCTCTTTTTTAAATGGAAGCTCCTAACTTTTATATTGTTGGACCTCTTTCTTATTTTGCTTTCCTAGTGAAAAATGAAGTTTGGACTAGATTTTTGCAGATTGTTTGGTTAATTGGATCTTAGTTGTTCTGATAACAAGTTGGATATTCTCTTCTTTTTTTTGTCTAGTATCATATTCTTAAGCTTTATGACTGGTCATAACAGAGCTATCTGTTTATTCTGATGCACTAAAGGGTATATGGTGGTCAGTAAAATGGGGAAAGAAAAAGAAGAAATAAGGGTTTGGTGGTGGACATGAATATATAGAAAACATATTTCGCTTATAAAGCCATTGATTGCTTTTCTTTTCACTATGAGGTTTTCTCATGACTTGTCCTAGTTGTGGGGTCTCATATTGTGAGTAAGCCAAGCCAAAGTCTTCAGTAATATTCTAGGTTAAAAATAGGATATCCATTTTCATTTTCACCCCGTGTGTATTATTTGTTGTCTTACGTTGCGTTGAAAGTAGTACTAGTTATCTTTTGGTATTCAGTTATCTTATTTCAGTACTTTATTGTCCCTTTTGGGGTATTGAAGATCATGTAGTGATAAGGTTTGCATACACTCTACCCTCTCTATTGACCCCGTTTTTAAGACTGCACTTAGTTTGTTGTTGTTCTTGAAGATTAGGTGTCGATAGATAACTATTTGTTGTGGTTCCAACAGAATTTCTTGTTTTTTTTTCTCTCACTCAATACTTGCATATGGTCTTGTAACTGATTGTTGTGAATGTGTTGTTTCTTGTATAATTAGAAGTACTAGAGAAAGCACACCTTGCATTCTCTTATTTGACTTGAATTAAGAGGAAAATAAACTACAAGGGAAGAGAATGAATTTACTTTTTTCTGTAAAAATTGTTAAGCACACATCCCAAGCTAAGCAGTTAATAGAAGCTAAGTTGTTGTAGAAAATTATATTCTTTCTCATCAAGACTGATAGCCTTTAGCAACCTAATTATGTCAAAAAATGGATAAAAGTAAGGCTCACTCTCATAAGTAGTAAAATAAGACAACCACATCACTTTTTATTAGATCGTGTACTATTTTTCTTATCTACTGTATAGTATGTACATCTGTTTCTTCTTTTCTTAGCTGCTGAACTATTATAACATGTATTTTGAACAAGTAACTTGTTAGATTCTACTTAGTGTGTAAAACTTGCTATTTTTTAACAATTGTAGTTTACATACTACTACTTGCATGCTTTAGCATATGATTGATGTATTATTGCACATGGATTGTTGTTGCCTTAGTTGCTGCTAACAACTGATGTCTTGCTGGTTGTGTTAGTTACTGCAAACAGATGATCAAATGTTGGTCTAGGTCCCTTAGGTGTTTAGGTGTTGTTTTATAGTAATATGAAGTGTGTTCATCTGTTTCTTCTTGCCTTACTACTGGACCATTGTAACTTCTCGTGTTGCCTTAACTTGATAGCTTCTGGTCAGTGCTTACAATCTGTAGTTTTTCTAAAAATTTAAATATACAACCTACTGTTTTCCTCGTCGTAGTACTTAGAACTAGATGTTTTTTTAAAAAAAGTATACAACCTACTGCTTGTGTGCTTTAGCATATGTTGTTGCCTTAGTTGTTATTAACAACTGTTTGCTTGCCGGTTCTGTTAGCTGTTGCTGCTAAAAGATGATGAAATAATGGTCTAGGATCCTTTGGTCTTTAGTTTCTCTTTTTGGGTAATTTAAACTTGCATTTCCACATGACATGATTTCTGGACTCATTTGCTTGTTGCTTTATAATAATGTGAAGTGTGTACATCTGTTTCTTCTTGCCTTACGGCTGAACTATTCTAACTTATATGATTGTCTCAACTTGATAGCTTCTGCGAAGTTCTTAAAACCTATGTTTTTTAAAAGTAATGTGTACAACCTACTGCTAACCTGCTTTAGTGATGTGTGTCAATGAATTTAGTGATGTTGTTTCCAAATGCTCCTCTTTGATAAGGGATTTTTTACTGCAGTTGTGGTATGAGTGGCCTATATTCCTATGATAAATTTGATCTGGATAGACAGTCTTTAGTTGTACTAATTTCCATGTCAATTAGTAGTTTTTGGACAGATTATGCTCATGTAAATGAGGTAGGTTCTTTTGAATAACCTCACTATGCATTAAGGCATACTTGTGTTGGAGCTAACATATATTTTGTAGTATTTGTGTTGCCATAAAGCTAAAACTATATGGGCTCATTTGGTGTGAGAGATTAAAAATAATAGTGATGTGATAAGGAAATAGTGATGGGATAAAAAAAAATTATGTTTGGTTGCCATGTTTGGGATAACTTATCCACCATTTATATCATAGTGATGGGATAAGTTATCCCAGAATAGTTAACCCCAAGATAACTTATCCTGGGATAACTTGTTTCCAACCAAATGACCCCTAAGGTTTATATACTAAGTAGAAAAAATATTATAAATGATATTAAAATATTCTAACCATTATTTTAGTATGAAGTGTGAACTTAAGTGTTGGGTGTTAAATCATTTACTGTGTTATAGTCCTGGAATAATAAATTGATCTTATTTGTCCAGGAGGTTTTGATTTTATTTTCAAATGTAAAAGTAGGTATCCATGGTGGTTGTTCTATATAGTTGTTGGTAGAAAATCAAGATTTCTCCTCTGATTAGCTACTTTTGTATACTGGTTGTTGAGCATGAGGAAATATGCCAATTCTTATTCAGGAAGAGTATTTTATGATAAAAGCTATAATTCTCAATCTGGCATTCGGTTACTAATTTACCTGAAATTGTTGTTTTGACAGATGAAGAAATTGAAGATTAAGAACGAGATGTGAAAGATAATTAATGTGGAGCGTGCTGAAAAGAGTAATATATTTTTATTGTTGGTGCAGAGATGTTTTCTGTACTTGTGCTACAATTTCATTTTCTTAATTTTTAGGATTCGATAGATGTCGAACACACATGTTTTATTATGTTGAACATGTATGTTTTTTAGATATTGTCCTAAACATGTAAGTTTTTAATAATTAAATCAATGTGATGTTTATGTTCTTTATTAACAATATAATTTTATATCAAATTTTCAATTGCATGTCAAAAAGAATATGAGTTCATATTAGTTTTCTTACAAATGATGGGAAAAAAAACTATAAATTAAATGTAATAATTTTAATCAAAAGTTGTGAAAGGAAATTTGATTGTTAAAAAGTATTTAATCAATGAAAGGAATTTTGTTGCTAAAAGTACTTATAATGACCGTAATTTGTTGTTTTACTTGAAGGCTTTAACGACCAAATAACCATCAACGAAAGGGAATTTGGTCGTTGTAAATAAGTGTAACGACTGGATTAATTGTTGTCGCTAAATAATATTTAACGACCGTATATGCAATTCGGTCGTTAACCTTTAACGACGGAGCTTTTAACGACCGGTGACGACCAACTTTTGTCCAGTCGTTATAGACCTTTAACGACCGGATTTGGACTTTTAACGAAGGGCTATCCTTTCGCTAAATGTCATTTTTCTTGTAGTGATTCCTCCTTGAATGACGGCTGGACTGGGTATGGAACGGGGTTACTCTCACTATCTCCTCTGACTCATGAACTTGCCTACTAACACAGGCTGGACTGAATCATACCAAGAGTTGGGATCTTTTATACTACCTAAGTCAAGAACGAAGCTATGGTGAACATAGTCACACTCTCTCTGGAGTAACCTTATCTGAAACAAAGGAAATTTGGGCAAGAAGTAAGAATAGGAATATCATGCCTCATTGGCTTCAAGTCATAGCTCCCACAAGGGTACATGACTTCTCTTACCAAGGTCTGAGTCTATCGACACGCTTTTACTATATTCAAGCTTAACCCAAATCTTAAGGTTCGGGTTTTTTATACCTCTCTATAGGGAATCTCATCCCAAGAATATTACTCTTTACCACCACATTTAATCAACATTGGGCTCATATCAAGAACCACCTAAAGTTTATCAAGACCACATTCAAGCTTAGAATTCTAACAACTCCATGTACTCCTACTAGCCAGCCCCTTAAGAATTTCTCATTCCCTTATCATCTCTGTCATACCAACTAGAATTTCCCGCATTGCTACTCGAAAGCAAGTAAGGGCTCTTATTTAATTATTTCTCATAGTAAAACCTCTTCCTCCTCTTCCTCCTCATTTATAACCTTAGATGGAATTATCACACCATCATTATCACGGTAAGATCATTAACCTTCTCCTTCCAACAACACTCTACTACTAAAAGGACCTCTGAAAAGATATCTCCCATATTCTTTTGAGCTCATTTCTATCTTATTCTCAACACTTGATTTGATTGCAAATATTATCATCTCCCCCTTAGGTCTAAAGTTGACACTTGAAATCTATGGACCTATTCTATCATCTCTAAACTAGTCTACATCCCCTTTTCACAACTTAAGTAGTATTTGCCCACTTACTATACCTCATTACTTAATCGGTTCTATAACCTTTTGAACATCATGACCCTCTCAAACCAATCATAAATCTAGCTTAGATCTATCACTTCATGAATACTCTAGTCTGTTATTCAACACATGAATTTATTCTACTCTAACACGATGGCACATCGACATCAACTCTATTTTGGTTAAAATATACTCTATCTCATCATGACTAGTACCTATTTCTTTTTCTTCTATCGAGAACTCTATACAACATTATTATTCCTTATTCCATTAATAAAGGAACTCATCACTTATAACAAACTGGGTGCATGATTGCAATAACATAGTATGCCACATCACTATCTCCTTTCCTTTGATTACTGAACCTCTGCGTACTTTCCTTTAACTCTGGCACTTTCACTACTACTGCACATAATTTCGTAACTCATGCTACCTTTTTGGATGAGAATACTATCCAAGCTCTAAATATACTTCACCATAAGGATCTCATCTGAAATAGGGATTAGAAAAGAGAGTACAACTCACTTTTAGCTTGAACGCATGATTCATATGAACATGAGCACATTTATTTGAAGCTTAACACTTAACTCACTCATGGGCTTCTCTGAAGCCCCTCTGGAATCTCATGACTTCCTTAAGACTTTAGTTGAGAGCAACTCATCGATAAAGAACTGACTTTGTTTTGCAACCACCAGTGTATGAAGGGTAGCCGAATGAATCTAAGAAACGCATGAGTTTGAATAAGCTTTGTACGACATAGTTCTATTGTGCGATATAGAGTATGAAAGAATGGAAAATTTTCTTAAATGTCTATAGTCTCTCATTTATAGAAGTGGGGCCCTCACAACTATAAATAAAATCCTACTTGACAAGGCTTCATAGACACCCTAGGACACTTGAACTATGTGCTCTAATACTAAGTTTTTCACAACCCGAGCCTACATCCTAGACGTTGCCGGCACTCCAGAACCATTGCTGGTCCCCAAGTGAACCCTCATCCTGGCTGGCTATAAGCGGAAGACCAACTCAAGCATACAAAAGCTTAAAACTGAATTAAATTTCATTGAACTCAAATACACAACCATTTCAAAAGTAGGTACAATACTCAAAATAAAAGTAAATATAGAAACTCCTCAACTCTGTCTATCTATGAAGCCTCTACTATTACAGAAGGATATCGGGACAAGACCCATAACATCTCAAAACTACTAACTATAAGATAAAGGTGAAGTCCTCTGGAATATAAGATGGCTCACCAAAGCTAACAAGAATATCACATGACCTCAACTAAACGCATGTTGATGATCCTGAATACCTGTATCTGCATCATTTCATGATGCAGACCAAATGGCTCAATACATGGAATGTACGAGCATGTAAGGGGAATTCTAAATCATAAACATAAGCTTGAACTTATGGAAAAGAAATATACTTACCACTTCTCAACTAACTCAACTCAACTCAGCTCAACTCAATGAAACATAGTTCAACTCAACTCAGAGAAAATAGGGCTTAACTCACTGAAACATAGTTCAACTCTGGATACTCAAGGATAAAGAAACAATAAAAGAGGCAATATTTGCAAAGCTTTTAAAATAATGGATAGTAACTCAGTTGTATGCAAAAATACAATAATAACTCAATTGTATGAAAATACAATAATAACTCTAATTTGTATGTTGATACAAAATAACTCTATTTGGCAGATTCTCTAAGCGATAACTATTACTATGAGCTATGTGATGATACAGCGTCTAGCCCACGCTGCCAGAACTGTCATATACTTTGGCGAGGTATAGAACCTACTAACTAAGTGGATCCACTAATCTATGTTAAAAAACAATAAGGAATCATCTAAAAAGTGTCACGACCCCAATTCACAAGTCGTGATGGCACCTATGTTCCCAACCAATAGGTAAGCCAACCCAACATATTTACCAATTATGATTAACTAATGAGGTAAAAGGTAAACAACGAGAAAAAAAAATCCAACACTAAGTTCTTTATAAATATGAAATGCGGAAAGCTAAAATACTACCCAAGAATTGGTGTCATAAGTACAAGAGCCTCTAAATATGATGCAAGTCTGAAACTAAATGACAATTCCAAACATAAGGGATATTCTGTCTGAATACTAAAATAACAGAATAATAAAAGGTAGAGGGAGGTGTGGGCCACGGA
>JAJOOR010042500.1:0-11370 GCA_036250505.1 Solanum acaule
ACTTTCTATACTTTGTCTCAAACCATCTACAATACTTTGAATAAACTTTGGGACTAAGCCCATACAAAAGCTCTAAACATAAATAAAAGACATAAAGGGACTAGTAGGTTTGTCCTTGAACTATGAGGAGTCACCATATCTTCAATTCCATGTTCCTTAGAAACCTATCTTCCAAGTATAGGACATCACATCTCCAAACAATCGAAGTCATTTTTCATAAAAAGCAAGCGGAAGACTTTCTATACTTTGTCTCAAACCATCTACAATACTTTGAATAAACTTTGGGACTAAGCCCATACAAAAGCTCTAAACATAAATAAAAGACATAAAGGGACTAGTAGGTTTGTCCTTGAACTATGAGGAGTCACCATATCTTCAATTCCATGTTCCTTAGAAACCTATCTTCCAAGTATAGGACATCACATCTCCAAACAATCGAAGTCATTTTTCATAAAAAGCAAGCGGAAGACTTTCTATACTTTGTCTCAAACCATCTACAATACTTTGAATAAACTTTGGGACTAAGCCCATACAAAAGCTCTAAACATAAATAAAAGACATAAAGGAACTAGTAGGTTTGTCCTCGAACTATGAGGACTCACTATATCTTCAACTCCATGCTCCTTAGAAACCCATCTTCCAAGTATAGGACATCATATCTCCAAACATCTACATGAATGAATAAATATGGGTTAGCACATAAAGTACTAAGTATGATAGCCATGCAAAAACCATGCTTAAAAAGGACATTTTCTTTGGAAATCATGCTTTATGCCATTTTTGAGAAAACTTCATGAACTTAAGTATAAGAGGCATAATATACACACATAACCAACATACAAGTCATTTCATCGCATTAGGACATCATCACATATAAGCTATTTCATCACATTGGAACATAATCACATATAATTCATTTCATCACATTAAGCTTTCACCATAAGTAACCGCAAGCTATACCTTGTGCAATGTATGAATAGAGTCCCATACCACCATCCACAATAGGCACCACATTAAGGCCACCAAAATTGAACTCACCATTCATCCTTCCCATCTTTACACAATACTCATACATAAGAGACATAAACATTTCATAAGTCATATCAACACATTAGGGCCATCATCTAGGGCAACCCTAAGTCATATTTGTGCAATGTATGAGTAGCATCCTATACTACTACTCACACCAAGTACTCCTTTGGAGCCACCATAGAGAAGGCACCCATAAGTCATGACAAGGAAGTAACTCATAATACAATCCAAGTATAACATGCATCATCTCATTTAAGCATATAAGTCAACATTCTTCATTAAGAGCATCTTCAGTCATTAGACATTAAACCTACATTCTTATTAACATCATCATAAGAGAACATTCATTTCATTTAACATTATAAAGGAACACACCATGACTACGCTCAAAGCCTACTTGTGCCATGCATGGATGGCATCCCATGCTACCACCCACACTAAGTAGTGCATTCTGGAGAAGTCATAGTTCATTAACATTCTTTGTGGGGGTAAGCCTTAACCGACATAGACCATGTGAGCAATTCATGGAATCCCGGTGTCACCCTCACCGGATAAGGGATTCCTACTTGCCTAAGGTAGGACCATTACTTTTAGCTTAGGTGGATCCACTAGCTAGACCTATGTGGGCACATAGTTTATGGGATAGGGAGATTGCTACTAGACACCCCGCCTCAACTCACGTGAGGGCATCCATCTCAATAAATTGCTACTAGAAACCCTGCCTCAACTCATGTGAGAGCTTCCATCTCAAATCACTATCCAGTCGGTGCTTAGCATTATTCCCCAGAGAATATTTAACATTCATTACTTTAGTTCATTATGGGATAAAAGATTGTTACTAGATACCCCATCTCAACTCACGGTTGAGTATCCATCTCAAACTCAACATTTGTTCATTGGATAGCTCATAAATTCAATTATGAGAATAACCTTTCAACTAAGAATCCCATATTGTGAGAGTGTCCTTTCACAACATGTCATTATCATTCATTAGAGTACAATTGAGAATAGCCTTTCAATAGATACTTCATCATTAACATAATCATAGAAACTTCATTCATTGGTCATTCATGAGTGTGTGTATGTGAGAATAACCTTTCACATATAACCTCATCATTCATAAGTGTTAATTGAGAAATAACATTCAATCATAACACAATTACATTTTAAACATGATCATAACACTTTTATTGAGGTCACACATATATACTTCACATCATAATCATACATAGATCCTTCATGAACTTACCTTCCAAGGCTATGAATCAACATCAACCCATAAATCCAAGATACTAAAATAGATAAGGAAATTGACATGGTTCAGTCACTAATTCAATATAAACATAAACAATTTAACATACTTCCATGATCAATCAATTCCCAATCGCAATTCACAACTTAAGAATTTGGGGGAAAACATGGGTTCATAGGAGAAATCATCTTAATTCATCATTAATCCAACATTCTATTCATAATTCATCATGTAAAAGCTTTTGAAATCGTTTTGGAATTGAACCCATGCATAGATTGAAAACTAGAGTTTTTGGGGAACTTTGGAGACTTGAAATCATCTTTGAAATTGGTTCCTTGAAAGAAACTAAGTCAAGGATGAAGACTACCATACCTTAAAGGAGTTTTCCCACGAATTTGAGAACAAATATCTTGATTCCTCAAGCCCTAGCTTCCATTTCTTCTTCTTTTCTTTGGAAATTCTAGAGAGAAATAATTTGGGGAAGAAGAACTTTGGGGTTTTCTTTTCTTTGGATTCTAGGGAGAATGAATTAATTTGTGGAATTTTGAGTCTAAAAATCTTTTATACTTTACTAGGGAAAGAATAAAACAATAGGATATCAATTTAGGGAAAATAATTCAAGACACCTAAGGTTTTAACTCAAAAACTGTAGAACTGCACGCTGAAGCTCGCTAAGAGCACTTGGTGACTCACCAATTGTGCCCTCAGCTAGTCTAATTTTATAGTGAGTTGACTTGGGGGCTAAGTCGACTTAGGTGATGGGGGAGTCGACTTCGGCGACTTGCCGACTGCAATAGCGAGCCCAACTTTGCTCGCCTAAAGTTACAGAATGCAGGACATCAGGAAATCATGCCAAAAGGCGAGGAGGCTCCACTTGGTGGATCGCCAAGTAGACTCGGTAGATCGCTTTGTCGACTCAGCAGATCGCCTAGTCGACTCGACGGATCGCCTAATTGACTAAGAGTGAATATTTTACCTTTTTAAATCGTGGGTGTTACATTAATCTGGTGACCTGCCTTGAGTTTTGGGCCCCAATGCCTTTCGGGATTAGGAAGGAAACGAGCAACCTTCTTGTCCTTTCCCTTTCTAGAAGATTCAACAGCCCGAGCAAAATTAGCCTGAAATGAAATAGTGAACAAGTATCGCGAGGGAAAGATGAAAAGGACTTTGAAAAGAGAGTTAAAGAGTTCTTGAAATTGTCAGGAGGGAAGTGCATGGGGGCCGACGATGCGACCCGGTCGGATGTGGAACGGTGATGAGCCAGTTCGCCGATCGACTCGGGGCGTAGACCAGCGTGGCTTGGGAGGGGGCAGCCAAAGTCCGGGCTCTTGATACTCCCGTGGAATGCCGGCTCCTTAATTATGGTAGGCAGCGCACGCCTCTGGCATGCTTTGGCATCTGCGCACTCCGGACACTGGCATGTGGGCTCCCCATTCGACCCGTCTTGAAACATGGACCAAAGAGTATGACATGTGTGTGACTCAACGATGTGTAAACCCATAAGGCGTAAAGAAGCTGATTGGTAGGATCCCCTAGGGGTGCACCGCTGACCGACCTTGATCTTCTGAGAAGGGTTCGAGTGAGACCATACCTGTCGGGACCCAAAATATGGTGAACTATGCATGAGCGGGGTGAAGCCAGAGGAAACTCTGGTGGAGGCCCACAACAATATTGACGTGCAAATCGTTCGTTTGACTTGGGTAAAGGGGTAAAAGACTAATCGAACTGTCTAGTAGCTGGTTCCCTCCAAAGTTTCCCTTAGGATAGCTGGAGCTCGCGTGTGAGTTCTATCGGGTAAAGACAATGATTAGAGGCCTCGGGGGTGCAACGCGCTCGACCTGTTCTCAAACTTTAAATAGGTAGGACAACGCGGCTGCTTTGTTGAGCCGCGCCACAGAATCAAGAGCTTTAAGTGGGCCATTTTTTGTAAGCAGAACAGGTGATGCGGGATGGACCGGAAGCCGGGTTTCGGTGCCAAACTGTGCGCTAACCTAGATCTCACAACGGGTGTTTGTCGATTAAGACAGCAGGACGGTGGTCATGGAAGTCGAAATCTGCTAAGGAGTGTGTAACAACTCACCTGCCAAATCAACTAGCCCCGAAAATGGATGGCGCTTAAGCGTGCAACCTACACCCGACCGTTGGGGCAAGTGCCAGGCCCTGATGAGTAGGAGGGCGCGCGGTCACTGCAAAACCGTTGGTGTGAGCCTGGGCGGATCGGCTGTCGGTGCAGATCTTGGTGGTAGTAATAAATATTCAAATGAGAACTTTGAAGGCCGGAGAGGAGAACAGTTCCATGTGAACAACACTTGCACATGGGTTAGTCGATCCATAGGGTCGGAGGAACCTTGATAGATAGCGCGTTTTGCACGTACTCAGAAAAGGAATCAGGTTAAAATTCTTGAACCGGGACGTGGCGGTTGACGACAACATTATGAAGTCCAAAGACAACGGTGGGAGCCTCGGGAAGAGTTATCTTTTCTATTTAACGGCCTGCCCACCCTGGAATCGACTCAACTGGAGGTAGGGTCCAACGGTTGGAAGAGCACCATACGTCGCGTGGTGTTCAGTGCGCTCCCGGTGGCTCTTGAAAATTCGGAGGACCAAATGCTTTCCATGCCCGATCGTACTCATAACCGCATCAGGTCTCCAAGGTGAACAACCTCTAGTCGATGAAACAATGTAGGCAAGGGAAGTCGGCGAAATGGATCCGTAACTTTGGGAAAATGACTGGCTCTGAGGGCTGGGCATGGGGGTCCCAGTCCCAAACCCGTCGGTTGTCGGTGGACTGCTCGAGCTGCTCCTGCGGCGAGAGCGGGTCGCTGCGTGACGGACGGGGGATGGACTGGGAACGATTCCTTTAGGGGACTTCCCCGTGCGTCGAACAGCCACCTCAGAACTAATGTGGACAAGGGGAATCCGACTGTTTAATTAAAACAAAGCATTGCAATGGTCCCAATGGATGTTTACGCAATGTGATTTCTGCCTAGTGCTCTCAATGTGAAAGTGAAGAAATTCAACCAAGCGCGGGTAAATGGCGGGAGTAACTATGACTCTTTTAAGGTAGCCAAATGCTTCGTCATCTAATTAGTGACGTGCATGAATGGATTAACGAGATTCCCACTGTCTACTATCCAGCAAAACCACAGCCAAGGGAACGGGATTGGCAGAATCAGCGGGGAAAGAAGACCCTATTGAGCTTGACTCTAGTCCAACTTTGTGAAATGACTTGAGAGAGGTGTAGTATAAGTGGGAGCCGAAAGGCGAAAGTGAAATACCACTACTTTTAATGTTATTTTACTTATTCCGTGAATCGAAAGTGGGGCATTGCTCCTCTTTTTGGACCCAAGGCTCACTTCGTGGACCGATCCAAGCGGAAACATTGTCAGGTGGGGAGTTTGACTAGGGTGGAACATTTTAACAATGCAGGTGTCCTAAGATGAGCTCAACGAGAACATAAATCTCATGTGGAACAGAAGGGTAAAAGCTCGTTTGATTCTAATATCTAATTTCCAGTACAAATACGAACTGTGAAAGCGTGGCCTAACGATCCTTTAGATCTTCGGAATTTGAAGCTAGAGGTGTCAGAAAAGTTACCACAGGGATAACTAGCTTGTGGCAGCCAAACGTTCATAGCGACATTTCTTTTTGATCCTTCGATGTCGGCTCTTCCTATCATTGTGAAGCAGAATTCACCAAGTGTTGGATTATTCACCCACCAATAGGGAACGACATCTAGGTTTAGACCGTCATGGGACAGGTTAGTTTTAACCTACTGAGAAATAGTGTCGCAATAGTAATTCAACCTAGTACGAGAGGAACCGTTGATTCACACAATTGGTCATCGCGCTTGGTTGAAAAGCTAGTGGCGCAAAGCTACCGTGTGTTGGATTATGACTGAACACCTCTAAGTCAGAATCTGGGCTAGAAGCGATGCATGCCCCCGCCATTCACTTGCCGACCCGCAGTAGGGGCCCCTAAGGGAACGTGTCATTGGCTAAGTCACCGCAACGGAAGTGTCGCGATGACCGCCTTGAAGTACAATTTCTATCGAGCGGCGGGTAGAATCCTTTGTAGATGACTTAAATACGCGACATGGTATTGTAAGTGGTAGAGTGGCCTTGCTGCCACGATCCACTGAGATTCAGCCCTTTGTAGCTCCAATTCGTCCCCTCACCTTCCCCCTCCCCCAACCTCAAATCCAATCATTTCTAAGTTTTCAAATGAAAGGTTTATGTATTGCTTGCATACTTGGAAGGAAAAAAACCACTAAGTGTTGAAATATAAGTACCGAGAATAACATGGTGCGTGAAATTTACTAGTTTGTCGCTAAGTGTTGAACTATACGTTCTATGCCTAACAAACACTTATTCAATAACGATGCCCCATTGCGAGGTTTTTTTGTGACATTGGGTTCATTTATCATGCCTAATGACATGTTAAGGGACTAATAACGATGGCGCTATAAGAGGTTTTTCGAGATGTCGGGGGGGGGGGGGGATTATAAAGCCAAGTAAGATGTAAAGGGCCATATGGGTCTAAGTAGGCAGCACGGGCGTTCCATGTTCGGGGCCAGGCGGCATCACCCAAGGCCTGCGCGCATTGGAAAAGCGACGTCAGCCAACGACAGGCAGCATCAGTCAAGGCCTGCATGCATCGGATGTGGAGTATCGGGCAAGCGACATCAACCAAGGTCTGTACGCATCAGACGTGGCATGTGCGCATCGGGAAAGCAACGTCGGCCAACGGCAGGCGGCATCAGCTAAGGCCTGCATGTATCGAACGTGGCATGTGCGCATCGAGTAAGTAACGTCGGCCAACGACATGCAACATTTGCCAAGGCCCTCACGTATCAGACGTGGCGTGTGCATATCGGTCAACCGACGTTGGCTAACGACAGTCAGCATTAGCCAAGGCCTGCTGCACGCATCAGATGTGGCATATGCGCTTTGGCAGGGAGACATTGATCGTGGCCTGCGCATATCGGCCAGGCGTCATCTGCCATGGCCTGCGCGTATTGGCCAGGTGACATAGGCCATGACATTCCCATATCGGCTGTGGCCTGCGCACATCGGCCATGCGACATAGGCCGTGGCTTGCCCATATCGGTCATGGCCTACACGCATAAGCCAGGCGAGATAGGGCGTGGAATGCACGCATCGGCCAATCGACATTGGCCATGGACTGCCTGCATCGGCCGTGGCCTGTGCACATCAATCAGTCGACGTCGGACGTAGCCAGGCTGCATCGTCCGTGGCCTGCTACCATCTGTCAGTCGACGTTGGACGTGGCCTGCCCGCATCAACCGTGGCTTGCACACAACGGTCAGCCGATGTTAGACGTGGCCTGCCTACATCGTTCATGGCGTGCACACATCGGTCAGCCGACGTCGGACGTGGCTGCCAGCATCGTCTGTGTCCTGCACATACAGGTCTGCCAATATTGTACATGGCTTGGCCGCATCGCCTGTGGCCTGCCCACATCGGTCAGCCGACGTCGGACGTGGCCTGCCCGCATCGTCCTTGGCCTGCACACAACGATCAGCCGACATCGGACGTGGCTTGCCAGCATCGTCGATGGCTTGCACACATCTGTCAGCTGACGTCGGACATGGCCTGCCAACATCGTCCGTGTCCTACACACACCGATCTGCCGACGTCGGACGTGGCCTGGCCGCATCGCCCATGGCTGCACACATCGGTCAGCCGACGTCGGACGTGGCCTGCCCGTATCATCCATGGCTTGCACTCGTTAGATGAGCGACGTCGCACACGATGACATTGGTCGAGGTCTAGTCGACAACATGCAGATGCCCATGTCGTTCGAAAATCAAAAGTGTGTGAAACACCCTTCATGCATAACAGCATACTTATCTATTTTCCATGATCTATTCTAAACGTTTCCGCCTCACGTGGTTCATTCGTACTCATTATTTTTACGGTTTGTACGATATTGAAACATCTTTTATTTGTACAAATATGTACTCTATCATTAGTTTCACATGTTTAGAAGTGTTTTTGAGCATTTTCATATTTTTCTGACTTTTATTCATTTTTTTATAAGTTATTTTTACGAATTTTTATTTTTTACGTAACATTTTAAAAATTAAAATTTACAAAATTGTTGGATTTGGGGTTACTATATTTATTGGTGAATTTTATGTGTTATTTTTTTTTGATATTTTTCCTATTTTTTATTAATTTATTACTAATTTTTGGAATTTCTCAGAAAAATAAAAAAAAAATTGTTGAAAACTTTTTTTGATATATATAAGTCATTTGTGGAAGCTAATGTGTCTCTGTACCTTAGAACGTGCATAGTTAAGTTGTACATTTTCATTATGATTCTCTGGAAAAACGATGTCTACTTTTGTCAAATGGGTTTTTTTTTTTATTATTTAATTTTAAGCATATATAAGGGGGTAGAGGTTTTGGAGGTAGACTGAGGCGACGGCAGGCGGATGTCTTGTGGGCTTAGTTGGCGTGTTGCATGGCGCTTGATGGCATGCATGGTTTGTCTGTGCTACGCCGTTGAACGCCTACACAAACACACCGACGATGTTAGTGGGGCGACCGTGTGTCGCTTAGGGAATTAATCTCGACCGGTCTATACGCGTTTGGTGTGGAAACGACAGTGCTTTCGGGCAGGTGGCGAGTTCTAGAGCTCCTGTTACGGCTAACTCTAGGAGCTGCACGCACGGGGCACGTAAGGCCATGTACGACCAGACGCTATCGATAGGCTGACTAGGGCGGTGTCCGTGCAAGAACTGTAGTCTGCCTCCAACACCTTTGCAGTGATTAAATTCTCAACCCCGACGGAGGTGTGCTATGACAGGGATTGCATTGGCCTTGCAACGAAGGAATCGACGTCGGTGCACGACATCTAATGTCTGGTGTCAGGGTGGGTGTTGGGCGTGTATCGACGAAACAATTCACGTACGGGGCATGAGTGGTATTTGGCTTGTGTCGTTAGGTTGGATCCTTGCTTCGAGCAGTGACGTCCTAACCCGCATGCCATCTCGGTGGTATATTAAGCGCAATCTAGACTTGTTAGATGTCGATCTCCTGTGTTGCATACCTAATGCCTAGGCATTACTCATGTGTAATCGTTCACCTTTTCACCCCTCACATTCCATATGCATGGTGAACCAAAAGCCGCTCTCATGTCCTACACCTTCCTTGCCTCGTCGTACAATAACATGGTCCGCGAGCGGCAGCTTGAATTCTCAGATTCAGTAGACGCTGTGGGCATGGGGCCTTCACTGGCTCCTATCTGCCCAAAACAAATGCTCCTTGCGAATGACAGTCGTGTTTTCCTTGGACCTGACCGTGCCCGAATAGGCGTGCCGGGCTTATGCGGCGCGCAACGTCGTTGAGGAATACTACTTGGTTGATCCTGCCAGTAGTCATATGCTTGTCTCAAAGATTAAGCCATGCATGTGTAAGTATGAACAAATTTAGATTATGAAACTGCGAATGGCTCATTAAATCAGTTATAGTTTGTTTGATGGTACTACTATTTGGATAACCGTAGTAATTCTAGAGATAATACGTGCAACAAACCCTGACTTTTGGAAGGGATGCATTTATTTAATAAAAGATCGACGCGGGCTCTGCCTGTTGCTGCGATGATTCATGATAACTCGATGGATCGCACTACTATCGTGCCGGTGACGCATCATTCAAATTTCTGCCCTTTCAACTTTCGATGGTAGGATAGTGGCCTACCATAGTGGTGACGGGTGACGGAGAATTAGGGTTCGCTTCTGGAGAGGGAGTCTGAGAACCGATACCACATCCAAGGAAGGCAGCAGGTTCACAAATTACCTAATCCTGACACGGGGAGGTAGTGACAATAAATAACAATACCGGGCTCTATAAGTCTGGTAATTGGAATGAGTACAATCTAAATCCCTTAACGAGGATCCATTGGAGGGAAAATCTGGTGCCAGTAGCCGCGGTAATTCCAGCTCCAATAGCGTATATTTAAGTTGTTGCAGTTAAAAAGCTCGTAGTTGGACTTAGGGATGGGTCGGCCGGTCCACCCTAGGTGTGCACCGATCGTGTCGTCCCTTCTGTCGGCAATGCGCTCCTAGCCTTAATTGGCCTGGTCGTGCTTCCGACGCTGTTACTTTGAAGAAATTAGAGTGCTCAAAGCAAGCCTATGCTCTGTATAAATTAGCGTGGGATAGCATTATAGGAATTTGGTTCTATTACGTTGGCCTTCGGGATCGGAGTAATGATTAACATGGACAGTCGGGGGCATTCGTATTTCATAGTCAGTGGTGAAATTCTTGGATTTTTTGAAAGACGAACAACTGCGAAAGCATTTGCCAAGTATGTTTTCATTAATCAAGAACGAAAGTTGGGGGCTCAAAGATGATAAGATACCGTCCTAGTCTCAACCATAAATGATGTCGAGGAGGGATCAACAGATGTTGCTTTTAGTACTCCGCCGACACCTTATGAGAAATCAAAGTTTTTTGGTTCCGGGGGGAGTATGGTTGCAAGGCTGAAACTTAAAGGAATTGACGAATGGGCTGTAACAACCCGGAAAACTAGTAAGACCAAGCTAGAGCCTAACGGAAACTAGTAAGTGAAACTAAAGCCTAACGCGTTTGTTTTTGAGTTTGGTGGGAGGTTTGGAAGTGTAAAATGGTTCCTCGAGCCTAGGTTGAGGAGTCTAGGGTTTTAACGTCAAGGTACGACCCCCCAAAGACCAACCAAGGGTCCTTGAGGGGACCCTAAAGTCTAAACCCCCTAGGCTGCCTAGAACCAAAAAGCTGCCAAAATTGTGGTGACCTACGGATGGCACCTACTAGGCGTAAGTCCATCCACACCCCTAGGTCATGGGGTGTAGGTCAAGGCCCAAAGTGAGGAGTTTCAGCCACCATCCACGGACCTGCAGGACGGGGCGTCAATGCACCCACGGTCTGTAGGTCCATAGGCATGGATGGTTTGCACATGCTGCCTCCAATTCGGCCAAGGTAAGTAGTTTCCTATTAATTCCTAATTTAATTATTTTAGGTAGGGGTTGTTTAATATAGTATATATATATATATATATATATATATATATATATATATA
>JAJOOR010042501.1:0-10469 GCA_036250505.1 Solanum acaule
CTTCCATATCTGAAGACATTGTATACAAGGATAGAAGAGCATTCTTCACATACTGATGAAACACTAATCCTGATTTCAACACTAATGCATGACACTGCCGCCCTTCGTGTAGCAAACCACCATTAGAACAAGAAGAAAGTACAGTAGACAAGACATACTCATTTGGAAATAAATTATCCACTGAAACCATGTCTTTCAACAGTTTGGGTACTTCCCAAGTAAACCCATTGTGCAAATATCCTATCATTAAAGTGCTCCAAGAAACTATATTTCGTTGCTGCAATCTGTTGAATATGTGCCGAGCAATAGCAAGTTGTCCACACCTTGAGTAGAGATTAATGAGACAATTATTCTGAATTACGTGGTCTTCTGAGGCATGATTAGATACAATAAGAAGTGCATGGACAACTTTTCCCAATTTGAAGTTCCCATCATCAGCTAACTTTTTCAACAACTTTACAGCATACTTCACTGAAAAGACACTTTGGGAGTTCAATTGGGATAGAGAAGACACACTCGCATGCAGAGGAGCACGGTGGACATTGCTTGTCAAAAACATAGTCAAGTCTCAGTGTAGTTTAGTTTGTAGAGTAATACAACTCCAAGCACTTGAAGGGTATGTTGACTGGACAAAAGAAATGCCAGATCTGAAAATATAAGCAAAGGCATCTTAAAAAATGTACTGTTTAAACTTATATAGAAAAATATGTGCAAGAAAGATGTATTCAAGTTACTTTACTGATGCATTTGAAACCAAGAATCTTCTCTTATATTATTTACATATTGTTATATGAGTTTTTTCTCCCCCCAACCACCGGACACAGGAGACTCATAGTTTTTCATTCAACAACTATACCTCAATCTCAGGCATGTTAGGGCTAAATTAATAAATTTATGGACTATTAAAGGAAACATTTGGTTGGCTAACTTATGGAAATGGTGGAATAAAACTTCAGTGCACAAAAAAAAAGAGCAATATAAGTTACCACCAAAGTCCAATCAGGTAATCAGCATAATAAACTCTTGCCATGTTTCTGAATTCAGACCAATGAAAAGCGAACACAACACATTAAATAGGCCATGACCACCAAAAAAGGCTTTTCAAACAGAACCAGATTCCCCCTGTTTGGCAGTACAGCAGCGATAGACCCAATGATGAAGTGAACACAACACAGTAATTATGCATAACCACTTAATTAAGTCTCAGAATTTTTATTTAAAAAGGGAAGTAAATAAGGATTCAGAGTTAAGGAGAGTGAGAAGCATGAAGCATGCGTGGATGAGGAGCTTGACGAACTGGTGGCTGCGGAAGCAAGTAATCGTGCATGGGGAGCAAAACTAAATATGCATATGCTTCTTTGTAATTGATTCGGTAGCTGACACAGTTGCATTTATAGCGTTTTAGAGGAGAAACTGTAGTTGTTACCTATTGTTTGTGTGCATGCTTCTTTGAGAAACTTTTATTGATAGTAGGGTTCGAACCCACAACACTACTGTGGAAAACATAACCATGGCCCCTTCCTTATCACTGAGCCATCAACCAATTTTATTAGGGGGTTCACAAGTTAATATACATATATATTTATTTAGTTTTTTTTTAATACAAATCCAAGGTACGGAAAAGCTACTGGGTTCGTTTGAACCCACAAACCTCCGCCCCTGTCTGTGTTCACTTTTTTCTCAATTCTTCATTATGATCACTTCTATCCTTCATTTGGAACTCTTTCAATAGAGAGTTTTTTTCTCTTTTATTTTTTTAAATTTTTAGTGTTTTAACCACAATTATTGATTTTAGTGCATAATTTTCATTTTGTTGGGAAATGGGAGATGATGGCATATGACCTTATTTTTGTGATGTATTTATCAAATCAAACTTGACGAATACGCTATCATTAGTAAAATATTATTACTTTTTTAGTTTATTGCAAGCTTGTACGTAGTTATAGTGAATTCACATGTAATAATTTTACTCTTTTAGGGATAAATATGCCCTATTTATGTTTCAGGAATACTTATATTAAATTTCATAATGGATATTGGTTATTTTCTCCATGTTTACAAATGAATGAAAACCGATGAGTATGATTATCTACATGCTCCCAAAACAAATGACAACTTCAGAAATTATAATTATAATCTTATCTCAAAATGGTTGATATGATATTGTTGCTTTTCTTATTTAAATTCTTAAGTTTTGAAAACATAAGTTTTAGAGATATTTACTGCAGAAATCTTTAGAAAATAATCAAAATTATATATTCACAATAGTCTCTTCTTAACTAAAGATGTGTAGAATGTTAATGAAAAGAACTAGATAAAGAATATTTTTCATTAAATCATTTATTATATAAAAATAATATTTTAAAAATGTGTATGCATCACCATTACAACATGTTCCGAAGTGCCTACAATCACATATATACTAGTTTAGCACAATTAATCACAAGGTGGGTTGAGGCGACTGCTACATTTTCATTAGATGAATTATTACTCAGACTTCACAAAGTCCTTGACAAAATGAGGTCACAGATTCAAAACTCAGTGGAGACAAAGAACACTAGGTGATTCTTTCCATCCATCCTAGCCTAGGTGGATAGAGTTACCTGATATATGTTGCTGGTGAGAGGTGGAAGGTATTGATCTTGGGCATATTTATATGTTCATTTACTATATTTTGCCCATGTACCTTTAGTTTTAAGAGCATTCTTTACTTTATTGGTTGTGTTTTGATGAGTATTGTGATAATTGTGCACTAAAATATGTGATTAGATATTGCAGGAAATTGATGCAAGAATCAAGTAAATAGGAGTTGAAGCAAGGGCGGAAAGCTTGGAAAGAAATCAGAGGAATGCACGAAAGAGAACAATCAAGAGAAATCTGGGTTGTGGCGCACTGGTGGAGCGTCACCCCATGCCCTAAACTACTGGAGCCCCAGGGCCTGGCGCGCCGCGCCAGACCCCAAATTATTGGAGCCCCAGGTCTGGCGCGCCGCCCCACAAAAGCCCCAACAAAAAATTCCAATTTTAGGATTCTGAATCTAAGAAGAAAAAAAGATTATTTTTCCCTAACCCTATAAATAGAACATTGTGCCTCTTTTGGAGGAAACCATCATACTTTTCAAGTGCAAGAGGCACAAGATAGAATTCACCCTTAGGGATCTTTTCTTCTTCTTCTTCTCCTTCTTCTCCTTTCTTAGACATTACTTTGCATGAAAATAATTAACTTTGTGATTTTGATTAGTCTTAGTAGCTAAGAACCCTTGTTCTGGGGTTGCGGCTACGAATGATTGTTGAGCATTAATTTTATGGATGAAGTTGGTTATCATATAAATTATTCTTTGTGTTCTTGAATTAGTATTTTGATGCTTGATTATCATTAAAATAAATATATTGTCTACTTTTGAACTCGAGAGAGGAATAGAGAGAGAAAATGTTGAATACACACTTGAATTAATTTGTGTTTAGGATAGAGATATACCTAAGTCTTGTGTTTGGTTACGAAACAAGAAGATAGCTTTAATACTCACCAGTTGATTGAATCAATCTTCTCTATCTCCTCTCAACGATGTAGTTAGACTGTCAACTATGATAGGTGATTAGAGGTCGAAAGATCATAATCATAAAATTAACCTCGGAAATCAGCAATTTGATAACCATCTGAAATCCATACAAGATATGTGAAGCATGAATTCTTAGTTATGCTGCAACCCTGAAATTTTCCCATTTATTTTTAACATTATCTTGAAGTTGAATCATTGTTAGTTAGTATACTTCTTTCATTCTTGCATTCTTAGTATTCCAATATTAATCAAACTCTTGTGGAACGCTTGCATAAATAATTAGAATTAGTATAATTTGATAGATAGTTAATCGACAAGTCCTTTAGGTTCGATAATCCAGCTCTTTCAAAGCCACTATATTAATTGCACGACCGCGTACACTTGTGTGTGCATTTGGGAGCAACAAGTATCATGTGAAATTAGTCGAGATGCGCGAAAGTTAGCCCGGACACCACAGTCATTAAAAAAATAATCGTTCTGGCAATTAATCGAACACTTAGAGTGCTTAGTTTTTCTTTGCAAGTTTTAGCACTCTACAGCCATGAATTAGCTTCCCAAAATCCGTGAATTAGCGGGAATTGCAGTTTGCTACTCGCTTTGAAAATCACAATACACACCACAACTCCTATTTGATCCGAACTTCAATTATCACATTCACAACTTAAAGAACACGATGAACACCAAACAAAAAGAAGAGAAACAGAAAAACAATCGTCACTATTTTGGGGTGTAGGAAGAAAAAGGAGTTAAGAGAAGAAAAATGTTTACCTGAGTGAAGCTTTCCAATGGAGCAGTGATGGATTGAGAGGGAGAAAGTGATGTTCCAGTGTTTAAATACGGAAAAATGAGCTAAAAGTACCTTAAAGGTTTCCAATTTAAAAAATAGGACAAGTGGGTCCCCTTTATTTATTTTTACTTTTTTATTTTTAATATTAATAAAATGACTAAACTAATAACATCTTTCGTAGTTCTCTGGACAACTACTAAAGTTGTTTGGACAACTACTGAAGTTGTCGAACGACTAAAGAAGTTGTTTCCACAACTACGACAGTTGTTGGACTAAAGTGTAAAAGTTAAAAGTTTGGGACTATTGTGAAAACATATTTTAACCTAATTAATACTATTTGTCACTTCTACCCAATTCTTAAGACTTGAAGGACTCCTACCTAATTGACTAACTAGTTTGTCCCTTTTAATAGACCTTCCCGTTTAAATATAACGGAAAAGAGTCAAATACAAATAATTTGATCTAAATATATTCATATTTCATATTCCTAATAATTTCATCCAAAAATATCGTTATTGTTAATTAATGAGTCAAAAATATATAAATATACTGCATTATTACTTTTTTTTCTTTTTAATTTATATATTTTCCCCGATAGAAACATTACTTTTAAAGAACTATATATATATTTTTTCGGGAAAAGGATCTGAAAAATACTCCAACTTCGACCAAAATTGTTGTTATGATACCAAACTTTATGGAGGACCTTTTACCCCTGCACTATTTAATAGTGTATTTAAAAGGTATATATGTGCCCACGTGGACACATTATTTATATTTATGCAATATTTATGATGTCCACGTGGGCATATATATACCTTTAAAATACATTCTTATAGTGTAGGGGGTAAAAGCAAAGTTTGGTATTGTTACTTCAATTTCGGTCAAAATTCGAATATATTTCAGACCCTTTTCCCTATTTTTTCTCTTTTAAAATCATTTTAACTAATAAATAAGTAGGAAATATTTCTTTTTTTCTCTTAATTTTGTTTTATCAATTAACATAGAATAACTATATGTACATTTTAAACTAATAATGTATTTATTTACTATCGTCCGATTTCATCATCATGTCTATATTTATGTACTATAAACATGAAAAAAAGGAAGATATTTTTTAATGTAAATATTTATAATCCAATTCAATCGTGGTAATATGAAGATATTAAAGCTCTTCAAATATAATTCATTTTTTACTATTGTTGTTGAAGTTTAACAATTTTTTCTGAGACTTATTATAATCACAATATGATGAACATTTTCATTCATCAGCGTAGTAACACATTAGCTCTTCCGGAGCTTTCGAATAAAATTATGTACTATCACATATTTCATAACACTATTTGTATGGTGACATTTCTTTCAAGTAGAAAATTATTACTATTTTCATGGTCAAAATCATTACATGCAACAATTGTTTCTTGTTTTACTCTTGTTGTACCATAGGTACACAATCAATGACAAGTTTTCGTGATCACACAATATTAATTCATTTTAGTCATGGCTATATTTTTTATATATGAGAATTACTTCTTTCTTTTGCCCTTTTGATAGTTACTAATAAAATATACCACAATATTTGTGACATACTAAAATTACACGATCAATGATCGTTTATGTCAATTTTTTAATGTCAAATCACCCATAGAGACGAGTTGTAACATTTATCCAAACATACATAAATAATACGTTCTTTATTCATAACTTTTATCGCAAATTAACATATTCATTTGCAAGAATGAACGAGCATTTACGATGTTTCACGAGTCCCATTCTATTTAAGGAATAGACTGTGATCACATGGTATGTGCTTCGTAAATTTTTAATAGAATCATATTATCTTTCTTTGATATTTATCACATTCATATAACACACCTCAACATCCCTTTGAAAGGTCAAGTGCACCATCGCTTTTTATTCCTTTATTTTGATGGAGGATTTATAGAACTCATTAAATAGGTTACACCAAAACCACATGTCGGATACCTTTCATGCCAAATTGGTGACAAAATTTGTCTTCCTTTTGAAGGATCATTTTGAAAACTCATACTTTTCTTCCGTTTATAATTATCACAATGACGACTACAATTATTTTGTCCTTCTACACCCCATATTTATACATTTGGCCACTTTAGTTTCTTTCAAACCTATTATGCACTACTGTCATATTCACACTATGTAATAGAGAAAATCAATGGGGCGGCATGATTTCGTCACAAGTATATTATTTTACCTTAATTATTATTATATCATCATTGTGATGTATTAAGACTTAAATTAACGTTTATAGGCACAAAAAGAGTCAATAATGTAATTAAATACCTCATCAATATGAAAGTGCCTTAAGAATAAGTTAGGGTCATGAAGTGACAATATTAATACTAGGACAAAATGCATTTGTACCTCACCTATTCACGGTTGAATGCACAACAATTAGACTAATTTTAGTTACACCACTTTAACAAATAATATGTGGAATTCAACTTCGAAAAATACTTACAAAAATAAAAATTTAGTGTTGCTAACATATTGTAAAATTAAAACAAAAATATGACACAAATAGTAGAAATGAAAGCAATAGAAGTAGTGAGACGATAGAAAAACTTTCTTATTCTTCCAATAAGTATGTTCAAATATTTTTAAGTGTATCAATGTGAACCTTCATGCCTCAATTTATCGTGTTACACAGAGACATTCAAAATGTTGTCATAAACATGATATTAATCATGAAAGTTATGGAGAAAGTTCATGGTGTAAGTTGTGAAAGTGTGAGAGTTAAATACTAAAATAATGAACATCTTAGATTTTCTTAGAAACACGAAAATAGAATGAGTCATAAATAAATTAAACATTTTAGATTTTTTTCACATAAATTAATGTTTGATTATTTCATTAAAGATCACTAATTGAGAAGCCAATGTATCAAAGATCAAAGATTACGATTTAAAAATGTAGTAAATAAAATTAATCAAAATGAAAGGACATTTGTTATCACGCCAAAGAGGTTCCTACTTCCTAATATATGTGATAGTGCTAAATCTTTTAAATTTTGTTGGAATGTTCTTAATATTTATAATTTCTACAAGAACTTATCTTTTTATTATTTGAATCTTAGGTAAAATAAATATTTGTTAGTTTAATGTTGTCATTCATCAACATCTTTTCTCACTCCTGTGGTCGAAGCGTGCACTTATATTTTTTCCATACCTAATTTTAGAGCGAAAAAGTGATAGAAAAGCGTTCTTAAATATTTTTTCTTAAGGAATGTATCATTTCTCACTTAATATGGACCAGAAAATCCAAAATAATTACAAGTTCACATCCAAACTCAAAGTAATTTCTGAAATACTCATTCTCTCATAAATAATTACAGTCCATACCCCCAATCATTAAGGCTGATAATTTTCGCTTAACTAGTACTAAATCAATATCATATACTGTATTGGTATCATTAAGACTCATAATTTATGCTTAACTAATACTAAATCAGTATGTATTGATATCATTAAGGCTGATAATTTCGCTCAACTTGATACTAAATCAGTGTGTGTGTATATATATATATATACTGTATTAGTATCATTAAGATTTCTTGTTCATAAATTACTCATTACTCAATGATACTATAAGAATATATGTATATTGTTGTAAATATTTCAGACCAAATATCTTGAATTCACCTCTGCTATTGACAAACTTGACGACATCTTTACTTATAAGTCTATTGAAATGAAAGGACAAAGTATTATAAAACTTGACAACAAACAAGCTGTAGGCATTCAAATCTTAAAGACTGCACCAATATATAAAGAAGGTGAGGGTGCATTTTGGCTCCACACTCGACGCCTGAAAAGGAAAAAGGAAATGATCTTAAGTTCTATGCATGGACATTGTAAAATACGTTTACACAATCAAGTCACTTGAAAGATACGTAACTAATAAATATTGAGGAGTTTATACTTATGAGATGCAAAAAGTGCATATTATAAACCATCATAAAACCTAGGCACACTCACTTGATCAATCAAATCTCTATATTAAATTTATGAATATATCCCAAAACCGAGCTCTTTTGGATTTGTTTCTACCATCCATGGAGCCCTGAGAAGAAGAAAGACGTATTAGTTGAAATTATAAAGTTGAGTAACATATTGGAGGAGAAAATGATAACAAATACATACTTGTTTAGTATGAAGTTTATCGTTCCCTCGGAAGCTCTTTGGAGAAGAACTTCCCTTGCTTCAACTGCAATTCCTTCAGGCTGCAAGGGAGTCCCAAAAAATGGTTAAATAAAAAAGGACTCTTACATAACTGTACAGGTAACAAAAGAACATTTCAACGAAACTGGTTGTATGTAGTGTATATATATGATGTATAACTATGTATATACATCCATATACAATGTTTATATAATATTTATACATTGCAGACTGATTTTTTTTCAATGCTGACCAACTCAAATCTCCTCTAAACAGTCCCAAATTTTAGATATGATATACTCTCAATGTTTCGAGTCTTTTGATATATTATTCACTTGGAACGATTCATGTTTGCGGCAGGTCGAATTAAACTATTAATAAGTGCTTATTTATGTGTCAATTTTGGTACGTCGGAGATGAGTAACAGTTGAGAAACATACCTGTTCGAATAGCCATCAGCAAAGAGGAAACACAAGGAAGAAAGAAAGAAAAATTGACCAAGTTTTAAAGAAGGCAACATATGCACTTCACTTGAAAGAATAAAGGCTGAATGACCATTTATAGTAATAAATGATAATTAGGATATTTTAGGTAAGAAATTTTGATTCAATGGACATTTTGTATAATTTTCCCGGAAAAATGTAAGAACAAAAGTTGGTCTTTTGGGTTAGGTGTCCCACATAAGGTTGAAGGTATGTGTTGTTGTTTCCTTACATGGTTTTGGGCAGAGGCAAATCAAGATTTACATTCTATGGAATCGAGATTCTAGGACAGCTCAGGACCCCAGTACTCGTCGTATTTGGTTTGATATTGCTAGTTTGCTACCGCACATGACTTCGAGAGTCGATCACTTTTCTTTTAAAAAACAAATTGGGGGTAGCAGAAGGGAAATGGGGAGGAGATTACAAGACGAGGAAGTGAAAATTTAGGTAACCAACCAACTGAGCTACTAAGATTCCTTCTCAAGCACTAATAACTAGATTGAAAATTAATATTTGTACGTACTTAGTGATTTTCTAAATACATATATGAGGTATAGGCCAAAGCTATAGAATTTGACTGAACTCATAACTTACATTGTGGAAGCGCCCCTGATCTTGAGTAATCCTCACCTCGTGACTAAGTTGCGCGAACTCTTCACTTTCAATGTCATATCCGCGTTAGATTCTCCAAAAGTACACTACTTTTGGCGAATCCAATACACACCCCTCGACATTTTTGAAGAGTCTTGGCAACATAGCCTCTTGAACAAATTTTGAGATTAGGTTAGCCCCAAGTCCATTTTTCTTAATATGGTAGTAAAGCCCGGCCCATCCCCATGTTGGGTCCCCATGTTATATTGTCCACACACCGGATGACCAGTCCTGAGTGTGCAGGTATCTTATGCGTCTCACATTGTTTGAAGGTACAGGATGTTGTCTTATTATATGGTCTAGTTTTTTAGGTTAAGTTAGGCCGAATGTCATTTTCCTTAATTGTGAAGTTAACAGGAATAATAATCCACAGGTATGTTGGCGGTTGGTTCGTCAATACATACCTCTTCGGGAAACCAGACACCAGGTTTTGTGCTTCCCTCAAGAATAGCAAGGACAAATGCAGCTGTTGAAATTCCCACTGATCTGAAAAACAAACAAATAGCTTACAACCCTTATGTGAAGAGACTTGCATTACCTTTTTGCTTAGATTTTCCCAAGAAAGAAATGAGGGAACTAACATTGAACAAATGTGTAACTTGACCAAAAATTTAGAATCAACAAATGAAGAGAAATTAAGAGATTTTACATTGACTGGAGCAGAAAAAGCTAACCAACTTACTTAGAAAGTCTTTTATGACTAAATATGCCAATTCTGTTGTGTCCATCTGAGCATTCTAAATCTACCTGTTTCACAAAAGATCAAAACAACTTTGTGAGCTTACTGTTTG
>JAJOOR010042502.1:0-11422 GCA_036250505.1 Solanum acaule
CAATCTCTTTTCCCCAAGGTGAAATCTACCTAAGCATATTTCATCACACACGCTACCTCTACTCCTTTCCATTACCACACACGAACAATCCTTACTATCTATTACTCGCCTCTTGAACATTTTACCCTTCCACTATACCCAATAGGTTCGCTCATTAAAACAAACAATAAAATATAAACCATCATACAACTGCCCACTAAGTGCAACGTAAGCAAGTCAATACAACATAAAACTCACATGTGCATATCAACATATATGATATCACGAATAATTACGAACAATCGAACCACTTCAAATTTTATATCACATCATTGGTCCCCTCATGGAACCAAAACCCAAACAGTTAATTATGCCGAAACATGGCAACCGATCTAAGTTAGTTATGTCAGAACGTGGCAACCGATCACATAGTTATGTCAGAACGTGGCAATTGCTCCAATAGTTATGTCGGAACGTGGCAATCGATCCAAGTTAGTTATGTCGGAATGTGGCAACCGATTCATTCAAGACATCGCAATCACAAACATAAGTATATCTTCAAGATCATACATTTAAGTCATGATTTCATGGCAATCATAGTTTAACTATCTCAACTACAACAAATGTGATCAACAATGCAACATTCATATACAAACATCAATTTGACCATACTTAGCCCTAGTTCATCATCTAAGCACTTCCTTCTAGTGTTTAGTCACAATTCATCATAAACCTCAATTCAATCATTCTAATTTACGATCTAGCTTGCATTCATAAATCTAGTTCCATTCATGAATTCTTAGTCTTATTCTTGAACCAATTGTATCCATGATAACAATTCTAGAGTCCCTAACAATTCATCAATTCCTATTTTCTAAGTATACACCCACGCACTTTGATTTCTAATATTTACTTATGGAATTTACTTGGTGCACGAAAGTCTACACACAACCCTACCGTTGATTTCCATATATTACGTAGTAAGCAAAGATTTATAACTACTCAATTCATAAAACCTAGCCTACTTGGGTGCCAAGCTGGTGCATGGATTTTTGACTTCGTTTTCCGATTTTCTAGGCTTCGCGATGTTGAATTTGGCCAAGAATCCGCAAGATATTGCCACCCTCAAGTTAGAATTCTTCTTCTCTTTCCTTCCCAAACTTAGAGTAGCTTTTCTGAGGTTTCTAGGGTGTTTTACAACTTATTTAGGTATTTTAGAAAGATGGAGAAAATAGGATTTCTCGTAATTTATGTTCTGCCTCGCCTATCCCGCTCTAGCACCACTTACTCCGCCCTGGCGTTGCTGCCCTAGCGGCATATGGCCCGCTGTGGCGGGACAATGGCCCATATTTTTCCTGGATTATTGTCCTCCTAACTAACGATGGTTTGGGTCGTTACAATAGATACCAATTTACCCCTTGTTCATCCCCGAATGAGTAGTGCATGAACATCATGCGCCCTACTTCGATTCATTACTAAATTAAAGGATTGGTCCATTATGGGATCACGATGAATGTCAACATTTCACTTTATTCACACGAAAGAATACTATACCCAACGGACTAGAGGAACAGTTGAAACCCACACAAAGAATCGAATGCATTAAACTTACACAGCTTGGACCGCCTGGGCGATAGCTCTCCCGCTAAGGCGGGGACACTGTGGCGAGAGATCTCCCGCTGAGGCGGAAGATCAGAAACAGTATAGGGGGAATGAGGAACGAAATCCCTCATTTCTCCCTTTCTCCCTTACTCCACTCTCCCAAAACCTCTCTATTGCTTCACTTTAGAACGTCGAAATCAAGGTAAAAAACTCGTTTTCCCTTTACTCAATACTTCTTCACTTGATTACGATAATTGAATGACAATTAACTGATCGAAAATAGATGGTTTTTGGGGTAGTTTTTCGAAATTGAACTAGGTTGCTAGATTTGTTGGATAATGAAGCATGGTTACTTCCCTTACGTCCTCAACGTTTCCACAACGTCCTGGGCATAAGGATTTTGTAAAAATAAGGGTAAAACAATACTGAATCAGGTGGGGAAAGCTGTAGGGTCCTTTGGTGTAAAACTCTGATAATTGCTTATTTATGTTCTAGGTTATTTAAAATAACTCTGACCTACTGAAATTCTATCGAAAACATGGGTTTTAGGACGAAAAGGTGCCATTGACGCGCATGGCGTTCCTCTTCATCCCGTTATTGCGGCCTTCATAATCCCGCCTATGGCTGCTGTGGCGGGATGCTCCAGGCAGTGGCCTTACCCTTAACACCAAAAAATTTCTTTCTTAATTCTCAATCTTTAGCCTTACCCCAACTATACTTTCGCTTTCTAACTTATATTCTACTTATTGCAGGCTCTCGAATGGCTGGACAAAATGATGAGCATTTACCTTTCATCCGATTTCCCGAAGCAGCAAGTTGGAAGAGACATCAGGATAACCGCAACACAGGGTTTTGTTGTGAGAGGGGTTTTGTGTTGCACACGTTAGAGGAGAAGGAGCCTGGCTTATATGCTCGTCTGGTAGAGTTGGGGTCGATTCCACTGACCGAGGCTTCCCAGATGCACGCTATACTTGGGTGAGGGATTTCTACGCTATCCTACCTACTATGCGATGAGACGACCCTCACCCCGTCATCCGCATCAGGGGAGTTGACATTCCTCTGAATGCCACTGCTATCAATGCGGCCCTAGAGGTACCGGAGGTCCCGAACCATGAATACGAGGCCAGGCTAAGGGAGATGGATCTGAAGTGATTGAGAGACATTCTGGTTGAGCCTACACACCAGGATCAGCTATAATGGGCTACTGCAGAGGGTATTACTAGCACGGATTGGTAACCTGATGCTAAGAGGTGGCTACATTTGGTCAGTAGGAGGATCTGCACGTTGGGCAATCGCACCGACGTGACCTTTCCCCTGGCCTTGGTGGTGGCATGCGCCATACAGGGTATCTAGCTAAATGTGAGGGTGCAGATCATCTCAGACTGGAAGATGTTTTATCGTGGCAACAAAAAAACGTTCTTTCTTTCTGGTCTTATCACTACCCTGTTCAAGTGGGCGGGAGTTCCACTCTTTGATGCTTATGAGGTATTTTCTATGGATCCCCCTCTTTTGGTTAGGATAGGTTCTACTTCTAGGAGCAAGAGGAGGAGGACGGGCAGGGCTAGTAGCAGTAAGGTGGCCGTGAATTCTGACGACGATGACCCACTTTCAGGTGCACGGGTTGAAGAGGATTTGGAGGTTGTCCGGAAGAAGATGGGGAGTGCTTATGCCGACCTCACTTCGGTTCCAACCAACACTGCCCTAGAGGTCGAGATACTCCGTTGCCAGCTGCGCCAGGAGAGGAAGAAGAACCTAGCGAGATGATTCGGCTTTGGAGGCAGTAAAAATCATGTTTACCTGTATCGCTCCTAGGCAGGAGATGCCCATAGCGAAGAAGGATGATTATGTTCAGTTTTCGGAGCTGGAGGAGGCCGTGACAAGCCTAGTGCCCCTAGAGGAGTTAGATTCCGACACCGACACTTCTCGGTCGTAGGGTTCCTGAGTTGCTTTCTTCACCCTTCTTGGCGTGTAAATTTTAGACGCATTTGTTTTTATCTTCCGGCACTCTTAAGTTTTTGTAGCACAAGTATGCTTGTTTCTTGCTGTTTGATGCAACCTTTTATTTAATCGTAAGGTTTTATGATCTATGACTTCTATTGCTGAGCACTGCTAGACATGTAGGGGTGAATTCGAATACCATTTGGGTTGACATTTCGAAGTTAGGGAAAACAGGGGAGGCTGGGTTGAGGTTTGCCTCGCCATATCCCGCTCTAGCAGAAAAAAATCCCGCTCTGGCAGTGTCTCTATGGCAGGAATAATCCCACCCCAGCGGCTCAGACAGGACCAGAACCCAGGCAAATAATTTCTGGGTTCTTTTCATTTTTCTAAGATTTCCCAAAGATTTCCAGCTTAACCAAACAATCTAAGATAAATCTCCAAGCTAGGAAAATCATTAACTAATCCTAATCAAACTTAACGACACGGAATCCCACTAGTTCTCATTAATTCAACGTTACACCCACACATTCCCAGGATACACCTAGACATTCACACGATTATTAATTGGTTGCGATGCACGTCTAGACTCCATTTTACGAATCACCTCGTAAACTAGCTAGACCCTCGCACCAGCTAAGTTTTGACTTTCTTTTTCTCAATGGTTTTTATGTTACACGAGTAGTTACACTTAATAATTTCCACAACTCAGCCAACACTTCGTGCATATTAAGGTTTAAAAACACACATTTATAGCACACATATTCACCTCATAACATTCAAGCAATTATAACTTCATATCTGCAGTTAATTCAAATAGTAAGAATCACACAGTCCCAGTTTCCAAAATACAATGCACAGACGATTTCAATTTTTTAGTTGGTCCGTCCCATAGATGACCATTACAGGTCATCCATTCTCCTTATAGCCCCTAAGGCTAGATACCAATTGGAACCTTCCCAGTTCCAATTTACCTTGCTCGTGTTCCTTTAGTCGTGACCACGACTTCCAGTTCACTTTATTGAGATACCAATTGGAATCGAAAGATACCAATTGGACTCAACTCATACCACAAGAGACACTTCGCATGAAAGGAGAGAATGAGTGGAACAATTTCCTAGAATGCTTCCTTGCTTCCTGAAGATTAGATGTGGACGTCAACACACCAATCCGCAGGAGTCTAGTCCACATTTTGCTCTTGAATGGAGAGACCGGTAACCTAGGTTCTGATACCAATTTTTTACGACCCAACCTACCGGACAGTGTGAGAACCGACTCTAACACCTAAGTAAGAGAACCCTCATATCCCAATAGTCAAACATGCGGAAAAATTATAGAAAACAAATGTAATTACAATAACATGAATTTATAAATAATATCCTTAGACACACTTTTAGTTAAAACTTGCAAAGTAATTTAACAACTCCCATGGATCTAGTCTAAACAGGTACAAGAGTGACAAAGAGTACAACTAGACAAATAAATAAAAGACACAGCTCCCACCATGCAGAAGGAAGAATAGAAGTTGTTGGAGATTTTCTTTCCCTTCACCTAATGAAACGTCACCAATCCTGCATCCAGACTATGTCGAAAGACATAGCAAGAGTAGTATTAGTACAAAACACGCGTACTGGTAGGCATCATCGGTCAACCCAACGCCCACCACATAACATAAGAAACCAAGTAGTAACATCATGAAATTAACCACTCGCTTCTCCACCTTTACCCTTTCTTGAAATACCTCCAAATCACACTAGCACTCTAACTACTAACCACCTTCCAGTCAACCTACTTACTAGGTACTTGATCATAACCTAACCATTCTATCACATAGAAGAACCCCCCAAATACAACCACCAACATTGCCCACTAAACGTTCACATCATATCCTTACTTCCTCGTCACATTACCTAGCCATAGTCACACAATACATTACATCACACTCTCTTAATGCTAAACCCAATCTCTTTTCCCTAAGGTGAAATACACCTAAGCAAATTCATCACACACGCTACCTCTACTCCTTTCCATTACCACTAACGAACAACCATTACTATCTATTACTCGCCTCTTGAACATTTTACCCTTCTACTATACCTAACAGGTTCACTCATTACAATGAACAATCAAATATAAACCATCATACAAGTGCCCACTAAATACAACATAAGCAAGTCAATACAACATAAACTCACATGTGCATATCAACATATACGATATCACCAATAATTACGAACAATCGAACCACTTCACATTTTATATCACATCATTGGTCCTCTCATGGAACCAAAACCCAAACAGTTAATTATGCCGGAACGTGGCAACCGATCCAAGTTAGTTATGCCGAAACATGGCAGCTGATCCCATAGTTATGTCGGAATGTGGCAACCGATCCACTCAACACATCACAATCACAAACATAAGTATATCTTCAAGATCATACATTTAAGTCATGATTTCAAGGCAATCATAGTTTAACCATTTCAACTACAACAAGTTTGATCAAGAATGCAACATTCATATACAAACATCAATTTGACCATACTTAGCCCTAGTTCATCGTCTAAGTACTTCCTTCTAGGGTTTAGTCACAATTCATCATAAATCCTCAATTCAATCATTCCAATTTATGATCTAGCTTGCATTCATAAATCTAGTCCCATTCATGGTTTCTTAGTCTTATTCTTGAACCAATTGTATCCATGATAACAATTCTAGAGTCCCTAACAATTCACCAATTCCTCTTTTCAAGGTATACACCCATGTACTTTGATTTCTAAGAATTACTCATGGAATTTACTTGGTGCACGAAGGTCTACACACAACCCTACCATTGATTTCCATATATTACGTAGTAAGCACAGATGTATAACTACTCAATTCATAAAACCTAGCCTACCTGGGTGCCAAGTAGATGCATGGAGGTTTGACTTCGTTTTCCAGTTTTTTGGGCTTCGCGATAGTGAATTTGGCAAAGAATCCGCAAGATATTGCCACCCTCACGTTATAATTCTTCTTCTCCTTCCTTCCAAAGCTTAGAGAAGCCTTTATGAGGCTTCTAGTGTGTTTTACAACTTATTTAGGTATTTTAGAAAGATGGATAAAATAGAATTTCTCGTAATTTACGTTCTGCCTAGCCTATCCCGCTTTGACGCCAACTTACCCCGCCCTGGCGCTGCCTCCCTAGCGGCATATGGCCCGCTGTGGCATGACAATCTTCCAGATTTTTCCCAGATGTTTGTCCTCCTAATTAACGACGGTTCGGGTCGTTACAATTTAGTTTTAACCTATCAAAAACAACATCCAAATGAAATTCAATATTTGTTAATTGATTGGTGTTCCCCCAAAAATGATAAATAGCTAAAGGAAAAAGATTTTAACTTTCCTTTATTTATAGATGGTGGGTGTGGCGTTACCAGTTAGAAAATAGAAAAACTATAATAACACATGTAATTTTATAATGACAGTCATGTACTAAAAGACAAAAACTAAATGTGAATATATCGTTCAAACCTATCAGAATAAAACATAAAAAATATTACTTAACTAAGAGTGTGTTTGGATCCCGTAATGAATTTTTTGTTTGTTTGTTCGAGAAATTAAATCACTTAAGTATTTATAATAAGATACTTTTCATTTGGCAAATAAATTAAGAAATATCACCCAAAAACATTTACATGTAGCCTAACGAGTAATGAACTTGGAATGAGATTTATCATGATTTTTTTTTTTTAAAACAAACTTTTTTTTCATTTCAAGCAATTTATATGTACAATGTATGTTACTAAAAAACTCAAATGCCATGTAAATTCATTACTAAAGAAAATGTATCCCCTCAGAAACGACTATATAAACAAGTCTCCCTCTTTTTTTTTTCACTGACAAAGCATTCTCTGTATACAAAATATTCCTTCAATATTTTCAGATGGTAGAGAGAGAAAACAATGTTTGAGCTATGGCGACGACAGATGTAACCCGGTTTGAGGTTCGATATTGGGGTGTGAGGAAGAGGCCAAAGGGAAAGTATAGAGCTGATATTACAAACCCATCCAAAAGGTACGTGTCTCGCTTGGGACTTTTGATATGAAAAAAGAAGCAGTAAGAACATATGATAATGCAACAAGGATATATCGTGACCCTAAAACCAAACTTAATTTTCCGATGTCAAATGAGGATAACCTAAAAAATCTAATAAAAATGATGATCATGACCATCATGAGCTCAATGATGAACTCACCCTTGCTCCTCCAGGGAGCAAATGAAATTGTCCATATTTGTTACCAAGTATGGCATGTATCACAATTATTTGAAGAGATAGTTTAATTTCCCTTCTAGATTTTTTTTAAGGAAAAACGAGTAATACAAAAATAATTCTCATTTCTCCTGATGATAGAAGCAATATTGTAATAATTTAGAAACTTAATTATGTCTTCTTCGTTTTATTTATTTTTATGTCTTCTATAAGAATCACAGTTGGATGAATTTTTATTTGGTTGCATTGTTCGATTGGCAAGGGAAAAGATGAGGGAGCCATGTGTAGTTTGTTTTCCTTAATTTTGTATCGATCAGGTAAAACAGAGGTAGGAATATATATATATATATATATATATAATCCCTTTGAACACATAATTAGAGTTGGTTCAGTTGTTTAACATATTGAAAATCCACCTTAATATTTCAAATTTAACGTGATTGAGTCACCTTGACCTACATCCATAACTAAAAGAAGAGCGTATTAACTGACACCGACAAATAGAAAATAAAGTACCACACACAAAAGGTACGAAATTAGAATAATTAAATACTCTTTATCAGATATAAATAAGTCCAACTCTTTTCTAATTTTATATCAATATAGTTTATTATTTTTCGAAAAGGGCCCATGTTCCTCGGTATTTAAAATTCAATAGGTATTAAAGAGAAAGTTATAAACAAAAATGCGATAAGAAATTAACTTAAACTAAGAATGAAAGATAAATACTTCGTGTGAAAGCTAAACAAGAAGGAAGAGACATTATTTTTCCTAACTTATAATGGTATTTATTATATAAATTATGATTAAAGATTTACTTTGATAAATTAAATCTTATCCTTTAAATTTAATTTATTTGATATATCAATTATGCAAGCAAAAAATTGAAAAACAGGAGGAAAGAGTACTCGAAGGTACAAGGTAATTACACATTTACACCACATTTCCCTTTACTTATTTTTTTTTAAAAAAATTATTGTTACTAAAAATTATATAAGTTGTAACTAAACTAATAAATTTCCCATTTTAGTGATTCACTCACATTTGAGTAAATGTTAATTGGCTACAAATTTATGATTAATGAAAATATTCTTTTTGATAAGTAAACTTAGTGGACTTGAAGAGAATTTCCATAGTCAAAATTCATGTAATATTTAGCTGTTTGCTAACAAGTTAAAGTATTGACTATATATATTATTAGTCAACCAATCAACAATATTTTTCCAAATGTGACTAATAATTAGTTGACCAAATTAAATGCATCCCTTTGAAAAAAATGACTATATAAATCACTTTTTCTCTTCTTTTTTTTACTTACTGAGATTTCTCTATATACAAAAAAAATTCCTTCATTTTTTTAATAGTAACAACTTAAAAATTCATCAGGGCTACAAACCCTGTCAATGACCACCACTGGTACATTCACAGGTATAGTGACGGTCCTTACCACATGTGTAGCAACCACAACAACCGCCTCGACCACCATCACCGGATAATCTACCACCTCCACCGCCGTCGTCTTCACTCTAGGTATACCCCCTAGAAAAGTGGCCAGATTCACTTGAAACAACCTCTTCCTCCACCAACTCTTCTGCCACCGTATCCACGGTTACCGTATACGATTGAGGCAATATTTACGGCAGTGGAAGAGGTGGAGGAGGAAGCAGTTGTTTTTAGTGTGGCGAATCTAGCCACTTTGGTAGGGTGTGATCCCCAGTGAAGGCGACGACGGCGAAGGTGGTAGATACTCCGATGGTGGTGGCCGTGGTGGTGGTGGTCACGCTATGTTAATTAATAATATTATTCTATAAAATCATATATAGTCTTAATTAGTTGATTGACAATTGTAAAACCATTAGCCATTGAATATACATTTTGGAGATATCACATTTTCTATCAAAAGTTCTATCGTAATTTGAAGATTTCATTATTTAATTCTCTTAAAAGATTTGGTTTCCCTATATTTTGGGATAGGATCGATTAGAAAGATACTTGAAGGGATATAAGCATTTTCCTTCTATATATGTCGTTACCTTAACTATATTGTAGATAAATATTATGTAATTAGTTTTTTGTTTAATTGTTATATGTAGAAGGATATGCTAAGTCATTGATTATATACATGTTGTCTGATAATTCAAGAAGCCTGCAATTTTATTTTATTTTTTAAAAAAAGTTTTTAGCCACTTAATTATTGGTTTTCTAATGCGAGTTTAATTAACAACATTGTGGTTTTCAGTTGCAAAGGATAAATATATTTCAAATTTTCTTAAAAAGAATCAATAAAGAAGTAAGTGAGATTCAATATTTATAAGCAACAAACTTTATTTAGTTTTAACCTATCAAAAACAACATGCAAATGAAATTCAATATAATTTGTTAATTGATTGGTGTTCCCTAAAAATGACAAATAGCAAAAGGAAAACAAAATTATTTTTCCATTATTTGTTGAGGGTGGGTGAGACTTGACCAGTTGGGAAAATAGAAAAAAATAATAAAAACATGTAATTTTATAATAATAGTCATGTACTTAAAGATAAAAATTAAATGTGAATATATTATTCATACCTATTAGAATAAAACATAAAAATATTGCTTAATTAAGAGTGTGTTTGGTTCGAGGGATGACATTTTTTTGTTTGTTTATTTTGGAAATAAACTCAATTTAGTACTTATTACCTATGCTTTATTTTGCAAATAAATTAAAAAATATCACCCCAAGATATTTACAGGTAGCCTAACGAGTAATGAGATTTATTATTTCTTCTATTTTGTTTAGAAAAGTCATTTTTTTTCATTTTCAAGAAACTTATATGTAAATGGTATTTTACTAAGACAACTCAAATGTCATGTAAATTTATTATTAGACCAAATGTCTCCCCCCATCCCTTCCTCCTCAGAAACAACTATTTAAATAAATCTCCCTCTTTGTTCATTCATTCACTGAGTCTTCTCTCTATACAAGATATTTTTTCTATATTTTCAGATAAAATTCCTTCAATATTTTCAGATGACAGAGAGAAAAAACGACGTTGCGACTATGGTGATAACAACTGTAATCCCAATTGAGGTTCAATATAAGGGTTTGAGGAAGAGGCCAAAGGGGCAATAGAAAGTATGAAACTGATATTATAAATCCTATCAAGAAGGTACGTGTCTGGCTTAGAATATTTAATACGAAAGAAGAAGAACCAAGATCATATGATAATGCGTCGAGGATGTATTACTGCCCTAAAGCAAAACTTAATTTCCCGACGTCAAATGAGGATAACTTAGAACATCCTAATAAAAATGATGGGAATCTCAAATCAATCTTAAACTCACCCTTGCTCTGCCAGGGATTATCTAAAACTTTCGGCATTTTTAATCAAGTATCCCATGAATCACATTTAATAAAAGAAATAGTTTGATTTCCCTTTTATATTTTTACAGAGATCTTTTCTCATTTCTCATTATGATAGAAGTACTATTGTATTAATTTAAAAACTTAATTATGTGTACTTCGTTGTATGATTTTTTCTCACTTTTATAAGAATCTCAGATGGATGAATTTTTATTTGGATGCATTGTTCGATCGGCAAGGGAAAATATGAGGGGTTCCTCTGTAGTTTATTTTCTATTATTGTGTATCAATTAAGATAAATCGGAGGTAGG